>MJUT01053236.1:36181-48813 GCA_002080005.1 Gigantidas platifrons
GATTCTGAGCGTACCTGTTGATGGTGATTCTGAGCGTACCTGTTGATGGTCATTCTGAGCGTACCTGTTGATGGCGATTCTGAGCGTACCTGTTGATGGTGATTCCAGAAATATATCGTACACACTAAATTTGATATTTACGTTTTTATTGAAAACATCTTAACAAAGAAAAGGACTGAACTATATGTAACCGAAAAATTATTTGCTTGAAACAGTGTTCATCTAATTTAGCTTTTCTATTCCGTAAATATCTTTCAGGCAATGTATATGTCATCTGTTATCTCTTTCAAGATTAAAACAAACACACCCATCTCATGTTAGGGGTTTTAATTCACTCTTACAGATAAACGAAATATCGTAGAAATTACTATTCTCAGCATTACTCCTATATATATGGTATTATGGTCTTTTAGTCTTTTCAGACCTATAACAGCTATATTCTCCTCGAGTGTGGTAGATCATGGGTTCGAACCCAGTTCGGGTAAAACCAAAGACTATAATATTGATATTTTTTCCTTCTCCACTAAGCACGCAGCATTAAGAAGAATGAGCAAAGACTGGTTGGCTCGGAATCAGAATGTGTCCGAGTGGGGCGACATGTCTACCCGCTGACTGTTGTTTCAGTGAGCTAGCACTATGAAAATCCAACTCAGCGTGTTGGTCTCGTACAAAATGGACCTCATCATCATCTCATTGAAAATGAGCCATGATATAGCTGAACAAGTGCTGAATTGGCATTAAACAATAATCACTCACTCACTCAGACCTATATTAGATATAATTTACTTGAACTATTCAAAGAAATCAAATACGCATGAGTAAATGCCTGATAAACATGGGTATGTAAGTAAACAGAGCCACACAATAAACATGGGTATGTAAGTAAACAGAGCCACACAATAAACATGGGTATGTAAGTAAACAGAGCCACACAATAAACATGGGTATGTAAGTAAACAGAGCCACACAATAAACATGGGTATGTAAGTAAACAGAGCCACACAATAAGTTAATAATATTCCAAGTGGATACAGAAACTATATGGAGAACCATTTGATGCGCCTGTGTTTTGTTAAAGATAAGATTAATCTACATCAAGCATAAGAAATCATAACCAATTTTGGCTATTTTGTTTAGACCTTTTTGCGATAGTGTTACCAGATATTTTGATTGATTGATTGATTTTTGATGTTTGACGCCACTTTCAACAATATTTCAGCTATATCATGGTGACCAGATTTAGTGGTGGAGGAAGCCGTAGTATCCGGAGAGAAACACCGACCATGGGCAAGCAACTGGTAAACTTTATCACTTGCGGTTGCGAGTCGAGTGCACCCTTTTTGTAATTTACAAAGCCGCGCGCGAACCCACGCCGTATTGGTGATAGGCTTGTATGAGTTGTTAGATCCAGCGACCTAACTCATTGAGCCACCCGGGCCCCTCCTGATATTTTGAATTTTAATATGACCTGCATATCTTTTGACTACGAGTGTATCCGATGAAGGTCATTCCATAAACGCGTCGTGTGCATAAATAAGTATCTACATGTATGTTGTTATTCATCGTTCTTTATCGTTGGTGCGGATGTTTGTTATTTTTACTGTTTTTAAACATGTGTATGTTATTTGTATTATAGAAGGATCTGTTCCTACTGTTCATACTACACAGACAACAATCGATGCCATGACATTTTCTAATGTTAGTCTGGAATGTCCATACACGTCTTTATGGCCTATAACCAACGTAAAATGGCAAAAAAAGACGGCCAATGGAACGACGTGTATCCTCAATGATTCAAAGGACACGAACGTCTACGGCGGTGGAACTATATCCCATCCTGAATTAGTTGTGTATAACATGCAAACTGACAGAGAAGGAACCTACAGATGTTTTGTCTTAAACAAGTTTGGTATTGGAATTGGAAACGACATATCACTGAACATTTTATCAGGTTTTAGTTCTTTAAACATCTTGATAATATAATGAGGGAAAATACCACACTTTGGGTACAATTCCAAAAACATCTATTAAAAATATCGTTAGATAGAAGACAAATCGATACCTTTAACACATATATGTATGACCGCTCGATTTCGTGTCTTGGTTACAGGCACTTCAATAAAATGTGGCGGAGTTAAACTATTTTTTGGTTTAAGCATATTTTATTCGCACCTGTATTTGAATGAGATTGAGCAACAGGCTGCACATGTACCTATACAAACTCTCTCCATTTTACATGTACAAGGCATACATTCGGTAATAAGTATTTGAGTATGTAAAAAGATATATCGATGATATAAGACAATTATGTTCCTGCAATACATGTAATTATGCGCGCCATTGATACTTCATATATCAACAATTTACAAGTGAAGTGAAATTTGTGGACTTTCTATAATTATTAAAGAATTAAACATACGAGAAGTTAAATGATATAAAACAAAGCAAAATAAATGTAGAATGGGAGGAGTGGGATTGACATAAAGCCCTTCTTAAATAAAACGATGAGTGTACTTGTGTACAGCTTGAAATATTTCTGTGTTGAGATCATATGAAGATGATCTACTTCCATGTAATAAGAAATCTATATTAACGTCAACATTATTAATTTTGTTTTGGTATTAATGCCTGCATTGAATCAAATAAGACAAATCCCATGCTATTATATTTAAGACAACAAAATGGAAAATGGTCATCATCTTTTAATGGACCACTACACAGTTTGGACAGTCAGCATTATCAGATCATTAAATAAATGTGTCTTCAGATTACTAGTTTTATGAGACGACCCTCTCAGGGAAATGATGCTGTCAAGATAGTGTTTGCACATGTGAATAAATGGCCATACTCACACATAGCCGAGCGAATAGCATTGCTATAAAGAGCATCTTAATTTGAACATAATACATAATGTATTTAATATTTGTGACACAGATGTTGCATGTATATGTATAATCAGTTCTACATTTATAGTACGAATCATACTATCTATATTGTGCAGGATAAAAAAAAGCAGATTAACAAATGTTTTGACCTATGTAATCATAATTATCCTTGGTACTGCGACATTAAAAAATCAACAAATTAATCCACTGACTTGTCAAAACTATCGGTTTAATATCGTCGAATGACGTCAGTCACAATGACTTTGTCTTGCCACCAACCAATCAATGCATACGTTAAATTGCTTATTCGAGATCGAAATAGAGATTTAAAAGTCGAAAATTTATTCTCATGTATCGTTCTACTTTCACAGGGCCACCGGTAATAGAACCTACAGTCACGGTATTTCATATAGATGAATCTGACAGTGTAACGTTTAGCTGTAATGCAGTAGCATCTCCACCTATACATCTGGAGACATGGTCAAAGGATGGTGTTAAGCCCTATCTTTATTCAGGACCGATCATTTCAAACTATACAATTACAAATGCTGGCATAAAGGACAGTGGTATTTACAGATGTAGAGTAACAAACGCTGAAGGTTCCACGATTAAGACATTTACACTCACTGTAAACGAAGGTCATTGTCTAACATTGGTGCGTTTGGTACCATCTACTTGATATACAATTTATTTAATATGCTATTTACAAGAGTCGGAATATTTTATATAGTATCTACATCGTTAACACACATTAAACGTTGAAACATAAACCGTTAAAACATAAAGCGTTAAAACATAAAGCGTTAACACATCAGATAGAACAAGACTGGAATGCAAATTATCACAGTCAGAGAGGGTATTGTTGTAATAGGTACATTGTTGATGATATCGTCATTCACTTAAATTTGTAGATCAACAATATATTTGTATATTTTTTTCCAAAGACTCTTGGGAGTAAAGTGTACACATCTCCTTGTTGACATTTTTCTTTTAGGAATTGTGTTCATTTGTAGTTTATTCTATAAACTCAACGGATTCTCTCCATATCAATTTGATAATATATACTCCTAATTGTCATATTAGAGTTTTAAGGTTCCAGGTTTCTGTACCCTTTTGTTTGTCATGTCGTCTTTTTGCTTCTTTCACTCCGAACACTTTGGACGTTGGTTCTCTGTGATCGTCCTATCAAGAGACTATCCGGATGTACAACATCAATGACATAACATTGCTGTTGCTGTAAAATCGCTATAAAAAAACACACACACACAACAACAACAACAACAACAAACATTTAAGCAACTCACTCTCTACAAACCGGAAGCTCCTCATGCTACAGATTTCCACCCTCGTGTAAAGAACAATAATAGTTATATTCGTGATAGATGGTTTGAATGATTTTATTTTCAGTGGGTTCTGCACCTATAGTCAACACGACACAGACCAACATCACATCCCCTCTTGGGTCGCAGGTTCTTCTTGATTGTCCTTACAGTTCTCAGTGTAATATAACAGACGTATCATGGCAAAAAATAATTGTAAATGGAACGTTTATAATTAAACATCCACTAGACACGACTATCTACAGTGGTAGTACAGTACAGAATTCATCATTACTTATCAAGAGTCTAAAAATAGAAGATAAGGGGAGATACGCATGCGTGGTACAAAACAAGTTCGGTGTCGGAAGAGGAAACGAGATTTCACTAAATATTCAACCAGGTTTATATTTATATTTTTGTTGTCTATATTATAGTTGGGTTTTATAATTGTTATTTATCGTCACTTGCATCAATTTTTCAGCAATATCTTGACTGCCAGATTTATTTGGGAAGGACAGACAGATATTGCCAACGAACTGGCGCTTAGACCCCTTCCTTGGGTAGTTGTTTTGATATATTAACACTTGTGCTAGATATCAGGACATGAGCCTATGCCAGTGATGTTAACTTTATGGTTAGAAATCAACGATCTTATATTATATGATTTTCTTCCGTCCATGATCATTATCTACTACAATCTCACAACAGGCCAATACTGATACTGAGATATTGTTTTCTTTATATATCTACAATCTCACAATAAACTAATACAGATACTGACATATTGTTTTGTAAATGTATCTACAATCTTCCAATAAACTAATACAGATACTGACATATTGTTTTCTTAAAGTATCTACAATCTCACAACAAACCAATACTAATACTGACATATTGTTTTCTTAATATATGACAGTAGGAATCAAAGGAAGTATCGAAGATACATGTGATTTATACCAATTAATATAACACATTGTAATTATAATAAATGTTCACGCCGTATTGATCTTGGTAGAAGTAAAATTTCTTCGGTATCATTGAGGACTAAGAACTATACAATTCAAGACATTCTTGCCTTTTTACGGAGTAATGGTTGTTTTTCTAAGATAAAGTGTTACATGTAGTAAATGCGCTTTGATTTGTTACTATTAATAGAACCACCAACAATAGACAGTACAACAACAACATTTGAAGTAAACATATCTGATACTGTAACATTCCGGTGTGAAGCTACAGCATATCCAACTGTTACTGACCTAGTTTGGGAAAAGGTCAAAGATGGCGTCACAACACAGATCAATACATCACAGATGACATCTAATCTTACATTGTCTAACATAGGGACGGAGGATAGCGGTACATATACACAGATCAATACATCACAGATGACATCTAATCTTACATTGTCTAACATAGGGACGGAGGATAGCGGTACATATAGGTGTAAAGTAACAAACGCTGCAGGAACCACAATTTTAGAATTCATCCTCGATGTTATTTCAGGTAATGACGTCATAATATTGTTTAAACCGTACCGTAAATGGTCTATAGAAGAGTTTGAAGGTACCAAAGAGGTAATAAGAATCCGTATATTGAAGAACAGACAACACAATGACCAAAAGGAAAAGTATAAAAGGACAAACAACGATCTACAAAAAATACACATAAAACTAAATATCGAGTAACATGAATCCCACTAAAAACCGGGGGTGAACTCGTGTGCTCCGGAAGGGTAAGCAGTTCCTTTTCCATTACTGGCACTCGTCGTGCAGTAATCTAGTTGTAAACCCGGTGATAAGTCATGAATGAGGAAATGACCGAGAAGTGTTTACGACAAGTGGAACATATTCGTGGTCATTTGTGACACAGATATTCCATAACGGTCAACCATGTCATGGTGGCGACCGTAACACTTTCGAAGTGATGATTAACCATTTTACCTTCATGCAATCTTATTTGAATAATCAGCTTAGTTAAATTCCTTGATTTGTTTTCTATGCTTTTTTCTTACATGTGTAGGTTTTTGATATTATAGATATGTAGTGGAGGGGATTATGATGTTTAACACCACTTTCTACAATATATCAATGATTAAATATGATTATTTAATACATTGATTAAAAAAGAGTTCAGCAGCAAAATTTTATCATTGCATTAGCTAAGTATGTCAGTATCAGTATTGAATTAAAAATGCAATTATGGTAATCATATGATTAGCTTAATCACAAGTTCAACAACGGACTTTTAACGCCATTTTCCACAATATTACAGCTATATCAGTTATGTTGGTGGAGGAAACCGGAGTACCCGGATGAAACACCGACATGTTGCAAGTCACTAACAAACTTTATCACATAATGTTGTATCATGTACACCTTGAACGAGATTTGGACCCACAACATTTGTGGTGATAGGCATTTATTGCATGGATAGTTGTAAATCTAGCTACCATACGATCACGACCACGACGGCCTACTCTTTACAATAAGCCAGACAATAAGATTATAGTGTTAGAGGTAGGGGTGTGGTGTTTAACGCCACTAAATTGTAAAAGTTGTATAATCAATATTCGTTCAAAATGTATTATTTCACATATAATTTGACATATATATTATATATTATCAGCCTTAAAATGGTAGCCATTGACATTTAAAAGGTAGTGAATCAATTGTACGGTGACAGCCATTGACCTTTTAAATGTCAATGGCTACCATTTTAAGGCTGATAATATTTTTGTGCGAACTTGATAGCTTAAATTGTATTGTTTTGTGTGCTACACCCAATGCGAGGACCGATATAACTTGATCATACTGTACTGTCGCGGTCACAAGGTCACTGACCGTTATAATTGTGATCTATTTTTAGAATCCTGTCCAAACATAGCCATTGACAAGATTTGATCAAAGGCAATGTGTTGACCGATATAAGTTGATCTGTGTGTTTATTGATTTTTTGTGGAGCTATAAATAAAAGAAAACGTAATAATTGTAAGAAATGATTGTATTGTTTTAACTTCAAGAAATCATGCATTACAATGAATGAACACGTTCTACAAATGAGTGTATTGTCGGTCAAAAGGTCACTGACCGTTATTATTGTGCTATTTTTTTTAAATCGTCTCCAGACATAGCCATTGCTATAAATAAACGAATTTTGTTTAACAGTTTGAAGGTGTGGTTAATTACTATAAACTTCATTCATAATGTCGTGGCTAATTACTACAGACGACTTCCGACAGATTTTCTCATGACTATAGCCAATGGAAAGATCTCATTTGAGGTCAGTGAAGCTTTCAATAAACTTCATTCATAACTATGGTCCTACAAAAGATTTTCTGTATACACATCGGCAGATGGAATGTCGACTATAGCCAATGAAACGATCGCATTTGAGGTCAAGTTCGCACAAATATATATATACAGATTTTAGTCAATCTAAAATAAGCAGAAAAATGAAATTGTTCTGAAAGGCATATTGTCTACGATTTTGTTGAAAAATTTTAACTGTCCATAAATGATTTATTTAAGTCATCATTAAATACTGAATAACTCTAACCATGTTGTGTCGAAGGTATGAGTTACAAAAATACTGAAATAAATATGGCACGTGGTTTCTGTTTCAGATTATCTTACGTGTCAATGTAGCTGTGATTACAAGAAGAGATTAGACTATTGGGCATCCATTACATCTGACAATTACACCCTAGCAGAACTGAAAGAGGTGTTAACCCCAGTCACTGAACAACTAAGGAGAGAACTTCTAGTTGATACAAAAATATTATCAGCCACCATTAATAAAAGAGTTAGTCAAAATGACTATAGAACATCATCTAAACAGCTTGGTTTCGCGGGAATAGCCTTTCTGAGCCTCCTTCTGGTCGCTATCGTGCTTATTGATCTGACCTCATTACCTAACCACGTGCTAACAGTTAAGGAATTACATAGAAATTGATGACGTCAACTTGTTTATGCACGTATCAATTTCATCGTTATGTTAAAAATGAATGAATTATAAATAAAATAGGAAAATTGAACAATTATGTTATTTATCTTGTCACGATTGATTAAGAGGTGATTAATGAAACGTTTCATCTTGATTGTCCACGTTGCTACTGCTAGATACTATTATTATTGTCTGCCTGGATTATGATCACTGGTCCTTGTCATTAGACTTTGTCGTTGATATGTACACGTGTCGTTTCTTTTCCCCAATATATGTTACATTAACCCTGTTGATACACGATTTCAATAAAGATACAGATATCAAACTATAATAAGGTATATGTGCATTCATGACATTTTCCGTTACAATTTATGGGAAAATAATTAAACAAAATAATGTGAGTTAGGAAATAAATCTATTTCATCAAGTCCGATATTGACAACATTTAAATTTTCATTATTATCGGACAATCAGTAATACTTTAGAGAGCTCTCGTTTTTGTGTATTGCCGACTGAGTGTTAGATATTTCCATTTTAATTGGCATCACAATTAACAATATTGCATAAAAAAAAGAAAAAACACACACACAACACATAAATGTAACTACATAGTTTAATTCAACAAGTAAGGGTAATATATATGGTAGCTACGTTTGATATAAATAAAAACCAAAAAAAACCAAACAAACTGTTTAATGCGATTGGAGAGGAACAGTTTCAGTATCTAAGTTTGAACCATTCACACCCATTTCACTGTTTACTGTAAATTCGTCTATCGTGTTGATAACTACCTTTACATAACAACACCACACATACGAGATTGCTTTTATGAATGAAATTTCAAACAAGGATTTTATCAGTTTTCATAAATATGTCTTAAAATATTATTTTATTGAGATTAATGTATATTAGCAGAAGACCACGGAATACCGGTAAGACGACCTTTCGTATGTCACTGACAGACTTGATAAGAAAAGTTTGTATCGAGTACACCTCTTCACAGATGACGTAAACCCCACGTTTATACGTCCACGAATTGAAAGCCCCAAGGTCATACAAGTGTTAGTGTTTATAGGGATTTACATAGGCAACCAAAAAGATACTTAGTAGTTGGTAAACCTGAAATAAATGACTCTGCTACAGGATAAGATACTTGAATCACTGTAGTGAATACTGAGTGCAATGTCCTATTCAATATAGATTCCGAGTGTTTTCTAAATTGTGCTACTTATTACGATTGATCGTAACCTATAAAATTGATATAAATTTGTAAAGAAAAAGATATAAAAGGGCTACTCAGAAGCCGCAAATCGTGGAAAGACAGATAATAAAATGGCCAAAAGAGAAAGACAAACAACGATCTACAAAACGGTACACAGAAAACAAAAGATCGAGCAATACGAACCCCACAAAAAACCTAATCTGGGGTGAACTTAGGTGCTCCGGAAGGGTAATCAGTTCCTGCTCCACATGTGGCGTCTGTCGTGTTGCTGTTGTTATAAACATGGTGGTAAGTCATGAATGAGATAAGGACCAGATTGTAACAGTTTCTGTCATTTCCTATTTATTTTTTACTTATCTTCATGCTTCTTTATACAGTTTCCATGGAACCTAGTTGTGTTTTAATTACCATAATGTCATAGCAAACCATTAGAGAGTTAGAGAGTAACTTTAAACAGCCCCAGTGATATGAAGCTATGCACATTAATGTTAACTCTTTATATCTGGACCTCAACAAATTGTTTGGTCATATTCTAAAATCTACAAATACCCCGTAAGTTCTCATGTATTGTAACCTTTCATTGGTCTTTGACCGACCATTCATAACAAGACAGAGCAATTGTTTAATCTCACAATGAAACACCGATAAAATTCCTTCATGCAAAACGATTGAAATAAAGGATAACTCAATGCTGATTTAATTAGAGCTAGATTCAATCTTTCAAAAGCATAATAATCCTACTCAACGCGGTAAAGAGGTTTTATTTCCCGACAGGTTTAGCTGAATTATGAAAGGATGGTACAGAGTATAGTATATAGTAAATATATATGTACATTATGATAACAAGTTTAAACAGTGATGGTCAAAATTCCACCAATATCAACTAGTCAAACAATTGCCTCTCACCTCGAATCATTTAACAAATTCCACCAATATTAACTAGGCAAACATTTGTCTCTCACCTCAAATCATTTAACAACAAAAAAGACCACGGCATATGACGTTGGAAATCCAAGTTATGTATAGGGAAAGACATACAAATGTGGCGGGGTATTGTTGTAAATGTCATCGAAATTTCATCTATTTAATCTATACTAGGTAAAAAAAAGAAACGTTACATTGGTTTTTAATAAAAAAAAAATTCACATACAATAATTTCAAATATTTTCAAGATTAAAACTAGTGACCTGAATGATTTATCTAACAAATTTACTCATTTGTAAAAAATTCGGAAATGACGTAACGTCATTTTCTGATTTCAAACAAATAAACATTTTTTAAGAATTTACCTGTATAGAGTTGTAATAGAATCGTCCTTGGGGTAATTAATTGTGTCGAACACTATTGTCAACAAAAGGTCGCATTAAAAAATTGAAAGAGTTACACGTAAGTCAATGCCCCGTCTACGCCAAAATGAGAGAGAACGAGCCATTGGGATGTTGGCAGCAGGAATGACTCAAATGCAGGTTGCAAATCATTTTAATGTCCATAGAATGACTATTGCAAGGCTTAAGACTCGTCTCAGAGATACTGGCACGACAAATGGTCGTCCCCGAAGTGGTAGGCCACGTGAAACGACGTTACGTCAAGACAGACACATCCGCATAATTCATCTCCGGAATCGGTTTGTAAACGCGTCACAAACAGCACGACAAACCCACGGAAGAAATAACAACAGAATATCTGCCCAAACAATTCGTAACCGATTGCGTCAAGTTGGTCTACAAGCACGTCGGCCGTTGAAGGGACCTATCCGTAAGCAGCGTCACAGGGTGGCGCGACTTCAATGGACTCGGGTACGGATTCGATGAAATAGGCTAACATGGAGACAGGTTCTTTTTACTGATGAATCGAAATTCAACTTGAAATTTAGCTACGGCAGAGCCAGGGTCTACAGGAGGCGCAACGAACGATTTACTGATACGTGCGTACAGGAAACATATCGCTTTGGTGGTGGAGGAATTATGGTATGGGGCGGAATAACCTACAAGGAACGCACCGAGCTCGAAATCGTTGATGGTAACCTAAATGCAACAAGGTATAGGGACGAAATTCTGGATCCAGTTGTTCTCCCGTTTCTCCGAAGTCATCGTTTTAACCACGTTTTTCAGCAGGACAACGCCCGTTGTCACGTGGCACACATCATTTCAATGAACTTTTTGGAGAATAATCACATTCGTGTGTTGCCATGGCCAGCAATGTCTCCAGATTTATCGCCCATCGAACATCTTTGGTCCGAACTTGCACGACGTGTCAGAAATAGCCAAAATACACCGGAAACGCTCGCCCAGCTCCGAACAGCACTTTTGGGGGAATGGAACAACATCCCTCAAGACTTTATTTGACGTTTAATTGATCCAATGCGACGGAGGTGTCAGGCGGTCATAAATGCAAGAGGTGGTCATACACGGTATTGACTTGTGAACTTGAATTTTGTACTCGTCCTGTTAAAATTGTCCGAAAATGTGCAATATTGTTTAAAATAGTGAAAACTTGTTATTGGTCTCTTCAAAATGATGTTAGCTAACTATCCCAGTAACTTATTGTTATAAATTTTTTGTTATAACAAATATAAATGATCCTACAATCATGTAACGTTTCTTTTTTTGCCTAGTATATATTACCTACTTTTACATAGTAATATTACTCACTTGTAATTACAACCACAGCCACAATATAATTTGTCGTCATTTTCGCTACTTTTGTCGTTATTTTCATCGCCGTTTTTCTTGTGTGTATCCTGATGACATTCATCTCTATTTGGATTATGATCTTCAAGTTTCTTTAACGTCATGGTCTTGAAGCAAGATACAAGTCACAATACGGATAGATGGTTATTGTTTAACGTACAACAAGCAGTATTCCAGTTATATTCAGGACTAGAACAAGTTCAATAATATATAGAAACAAATCATACAAAAGGGAAATTTCAATTAGGTAACAGATCACCAACCTATTGCTTCGATGTACGAATTCTAATTACTTCTTTGGTGTCCTAAAGCATTTTGAATGGCTTTGCTTGTTAGCTGATGTACAGATGAGCTTGTCATTCTACAAACACGCATTTTATTATTTGATTAATCCCCCACAAACCGTACTAATCAAAACCCGTAAATCAAAGAAGGATAGACAACTCAATGGTCAAAAGAAAAAAGAACCAAAGGAAAAACAACGATATTCAAAACGTAACACATAAAACTAAAGATCGTGCAACACGAACCCCACTAAAAACCGAGGTGAACTCAGGTGCTACGGAAGGGTAGG
>MJUT01053236.1:85228-114980 GCA_002080005.1 Gigantidas platifrons
AATGTGTATAAAAGCAAACTAAGTCGGCAAACAGGAAGTAGGAATCTGACGGGTAAAAAAATATTTTTCCCACGATATGGGGTATCTATATGAAGCTGGTGACGAATTATCAAATTTCTACCATCAATAGTTGCTGAGAAAAATGTACATATATGTTCAATGTGTATAAAAACCAACTAAGTCGGCAAATCGGACGGGTCCAAAAACGCTTCCCGTAATATGGCATACTTATATGAAGCTTGTGACCAAATATCAGATTCTTGTCATCGATAGTTGCTTAGAAACATGTGACGAAAAATGTGCATACATGTTAAATGTGTATAAAAGCCAACTAAGTCGGCAAACAGGAAGTAGGAATCTGACGGGTAAAAAAAATGCTTCCCACGATATGGGGTACCACGCCTTTTTCAACGAAATGAGATCCTCCGTGTTAAGAAGCTGATAAAGGGAGAATTATATACGAAGCACCTTGATAGGAAAACAACGTATTTTTATTGAATAAAGAAACCACATGGGTGTTCATTAAATCGTTTTATATCGATAAATGTCTTCCATTTTCCAGAATCTACAATCAACTTCTGACATATAATGAATTAACACCCGCTTTGTGTTAGAGCCATTAAGTCATCATGATTGCTATGACATTACATTGTCGGTCAATTGAATATTATTTAGTGACAAAGTCGAAATTTAGTAAGGATTCTGTCTGATTCTTTTTAGAACGTTTGCGCATGTGGGATCAACTTCCTGGTTCTAACATTGTAAACTAAGTACAGAATCGACATTTTCCTAAATATATATGAACATTGAGATAGGTAAACAGACAGGAATGGTAAATACATTGATGAAAAAATTAGCAAACAAAATCAAAATATTTCATAACTTTTCAGCAGAAATGAAATATGGAAATCCTCCATAATGGATTAATGTCTCTAACTCTTATTTACCCATCCCGGTTTTTAGTGGGGTTCATGTTACTCGATTTTTTGTAGATCGCTGTTTGTCCTTTTGTCCTTTTTCTTTTGGCTATTGTGTTGTCTATCCTTCGATCTACGGATTATGATTACCTCTTTGGTATCTTCAAACTCTTCTAAGATATCTACGTTTTCATTACTATCGCTTGATCGATACCTCTACTGGTGGAATGTTAGTCCCCGAGTGTATCATCCGCCCAGTAGTCAGTGTTTCGGCGCTGACATGGTTTATTATATATATTTAATACTGAAATTTACAGTTCCAGCATACATGTTATTATTATTATTATCAAAACCACGGTTCTTCTCACTCAGGCATAGGTGATCTTATCCACTTTTTTTCCTTTTGTCTAACAACATTACCATTAAGTTATAATTCGTATGTTTTTCCATTGTAATACAAGCGTAAATACCAATCTTAGTGTGCACGACGAGTTACTAGAATAACTCATCTGATTCGCTCAAAACTGAAAAATTGGAAAGCCACAAAATCTAAAGATTTGAGAGCTATAAAACAAAAGGGACTAAACAGTCGAGTTCGGGATACTTCTTGTCGTTGTAGATTAAAGGAAAATATACGCAAAAGAGAAATGATCCATAGACATTTGAGAAATTGATATTTCGCAACGATTAATATATTTTTAATTATAGCTTAGTTCTCGCCATGAAATAGTTGACAGCCTTAAACAACAATCGCTTACTCACTTATATGTACATTTGAAATTTCAGAATTCAGAGTGGTAAATCAAAAGATTAACTGAGTGTAATTGGATGTTAGATGATAATCTTTTAAATACTGTAAGTATAATAGACGATCATTAATACACCAGACAGGATCACTCAAAATAACCAGAATTAATTATATCAAGGACATTTACCTTACCCAATCCATTTTAAGACAGTCTGATTAGGTCAATCGACGGCACAAACTGTCTGAACACATGAATTAGTAACACATTAGTATTACCATTAGAAACAATGTTTAATAGAGAAAGAAATATACGAAAAAGATTTGTCTGTTAATTCAAAAGACAGACTAGTATTATAACGTACGCCTACGGTGTTTATTTTTAGTCCTTTATAAGTCTAATTTGTTTGGTCTTTACTTAAATGAATGTACTTTATTACCATTCGGAATTTAGGTTTTTTATTTTATAGTTATTTTCATTGTTTTATATCAAAGTTATAAAAAGCATATCTTTTATTTTTAAAACTGTTGTTAACGTGCTTATGATCACCTCTTTCATGTGTTCAACATTTCCTATTTTCGGAAATGAAAGTCTAGATTAAATGAGGGACAATTATAGTGGAAAATGTCTAAAGTCCATCTTAATACTGGCAATTTCAATTTTCTATTAAATCATTATGACATAAAGACGATTAAATTCGCGTTTAAAGCATATAATGGTGACGACAAAATGTGATGAGCATCATTCATTGAATTCACCAAGATATATAAATCACAATTTCGATACTTTCTGGCCAGGCCATAGTAGTTGAGGACTGACATGTATCATGATCATATCTGAATGATTTTAGGTTGCTTAATGTGCAGCTGTAGATATACCATGCATATATACACTATAGCAAGTTTAACAATATGTTAAATCTATGGAAAATTAAGGGAGAGATGAGACAACATGTGCAACAACACACGTTGACTGCCACTGAAACGGAAAAGTTTGCATTTTGTAGCGACTACAATACTCCTAATGTTTTTTTTCCGAAAACTACGAAATATGTCTTTCACGTTCTTGGTCTGTCTACCGTTTTTACCTGACAATCTCCTATTGAGAGGGCGTCCCTATCCACCACGTAATAACCAGTACGAAATACATTTCAATTGCAAAGACTGAAAATAACATTATTTCCTGACATGGAGAAACACAATATGATTGAGGCTAGTACAAGTACACTTCTAGTACAAGTACACTTCTAGGGTTAAAACAAAAGAAGATATATAACTTAGTGTGTACTACAATTTATGCGTTTCTGGAATATATTTCTTCACATACTCACAGATTTGAAAGATTGGAAATCAAAAACTGTCATAAGTATAGAAAAAGATATATAATGAGGTTAAACCACTCAGGAATATTGTCCAACGTTTGACACATAACAATATACGACAATTTTTAAAGGAGCAGCTGAAATGTGTGTGGAATGTATCAATACAGAATGGACATGATGAAGGTCATTCCAGAAACACGATATGCAAGCTAAGTAATTAGTTATTAGAATGTACATTATATAACACGGCACATAACAGTTGTTTGTAGGAGGACTCAATTCTTATTTACATTATTTGTGTTTGTTTGCATATAATGGTGTCCAACACATATTGTGTTGTGTTTTTGTTTTGTTTGTCTTCATCTTGTGTACCCTATCTTGTCATTTTCAGTAGCATTGTCAATTTTTAATCGCCCCTTCAGTATTCTCTAGCGTTTGTTAGACTGGTAGAAAGCCTAACTACTCGTACGGAAAATAAAACTTGTTCAAGAACTTTATGAGAAATGGCATCTTATGCTAATGTTGAAACTAGTGCACTGTACTAGCGCTCAGAAGGAATAAACTTTTGTAGTTCCCTTCATGGCACTACAGAATACCATTATCATCAGACAACCTAATTACAATAAATGTCAAACGGTATTTAACGGTATTTAAGCAACGACATCAAAGGCAATTAAACGTCTAATGAATTTGGAAAAGTATTATCCAAAAGCAGCCTGTCTATGTATAAGAATTGTCGAGTTTCTATGGGTAAACAATTATACTTGTCTGAAGACTTCAATTTTGAAGCTTCCCGTCTAAAGCTCCTTGCCAGAACAAATTGTTTAAGCATAAATGCTACCCTATTTAGGATGTCACTTTCAGATAATGATAGGTGTTCTGTATGTCCTCTTCACAGCGTCGAGGATTTACAGCACTTTGCACTAGAATGCCCATTATATGAAGATATACGGGCAGACATTTTTTGTCAAATCGAATATGTGTTCTCAAGTAGTCATATGGGTGTCAAGTTTGAGGAGCTTTCGTCATACTATAAGCTTTTATTTATGTTTGGCGACTATGGATATGACATCAGTGCAGAAATGGGTAAAGAACTGGATTACTTAACAAAACAGTATCTTGTAAAATCTTTTAATGTGAGAAAAATTGTTTTAGAGAACTAGAAGATATACTAAAGATGATTTAAACAGTGTGTTGTAATTTATGAATGTATGAATGTAGAATGTAGCCGAGAAACGTATGATTCTACTGTTTGATTGAATACTTTTACTATTTAATGGTAAAATACTGTATATATATATATATTTATTTGGAAAAACTACCCCTTTACAACGGGGGCAACCACCACCGGGGTAGCAGTGGTTGCGTCCAAGATATGCTTACATATTATAAAACTATATACAGTACATACTAAAAATAATATATACAGTAAAATGACACACAATTTCAGTTTAAAATGTCTCTCTTTCTGTTAAGATCGTATTTAGTACATGTAAAACACAAACTGATTTGTAGAAAAAGCTATTACAAACACAGATCACATAAAATTTCCCTAAAAATTTTCTTAGTAAAATATCAAACAAAAACCCTATTGAGAATTATCATCTAACATTTTTAGATAAAAAACAAATATAATAACATACATTTATAGTAAAATATATATTATGGGACTTAGTCATTCGGCGATTTGGGACCTTAGCATACAAATATTGCACAAACAATTCTTACATAGTTTATCTATTTCATCTCCTATAAAATTAGAGAAATGATATCCCAAATCACCGATTAAAAACATAATTTTATCATGTGGCGGCAATCCAGTGAAGTTAGCATCTACGTTTTGTCCACAAAATAGGGTTGTTATGTCCGAGTTTAACTCATTTCTCAAATTAGTATATGCTTCACATTCAAGAAGCACGTGATACACATTTTCTTCATAATAGTTTGTACATATTGTATATTGAGGATTAGTGCGAATTTGCATACGATATAAGGTACTGTTTACTGGCAAGCAGTTGGTCCTTGCTAGAAGTTTGAGCCTTGAACCGCGAAAATCATTTGTATTAATTAAATATTTTTGGGTTCTACCTATGATATTAAACGTTTTGTACAAATGCAAGCTTGTTTTATTTTCTTCAATTCAGGTCACTAAACTAATGGCAAATTGTACTTTTAATATTACATTATTTTAGAATACTATAATGTAGGGCAGTATACTGTTTTATGATACAGTGCTTGTATTTTTACATTTTAACGGAGAACATATTTCTTAAGTAGTGCTTGTTACATGAATTGTTTTAATTCATTGGACAGTAGCTCTTATTCACTATTATTGTACTAATTAATGTATCAATTATATTTTTATATGCATTGTACATAGCTTTAAGGACGCAACCACTGTTACCCCGACAGTGGTTGCCCCCGTTGTAAAGGGGTAGTATCCAAATAATATATATATATATATAACAAAGGATTATCACAGATGGTAGACAAAAGTCATGTCATAATGAACGTACGATTGACCTTATTATACTGAAGGAACACAGTGGTCTAGAAATAAAAACGTAGTTATCAAATTTAGCGCATCTGTTACCTTACCTGTTACCTTACCTGTTACTGTTACCTTACCGGTTACCTTACCTGTTACTGTTACCTTACCTGTTACCTTACCTGTTACCTTAATTACCTGTTACCTTACCTGTTAACTTACCTGTTACCTTACCTGTTACTGTTACCTTACCTGTTACCTTACCTGTTACCTTAATTACCTGTTAACTTACCTGTTACCTTACCTGTTACTGTTACCTTACCTGTTACCTTACCTTACCTGTTACTGTTACCTTACCTGTTACCTTATCTGTTACCTTACCTGTTACCTTACCTTACCTGTTACCTTACCTGTTACCTTCTCTGTATGATGCCGCCTTTGTCAGGCGAACCAATTCTTCAACGGATCTTCATCCATTCTTGAAGCGTAGTATTTATAGTTAATACGATTTAATCACTTAATAATTTATACGGGATGTGGAACAGTTTTAAAAGTAATGTCATAACGCACACACTTTACGTTTATATTTACACTGCTATGCACGCACATATTAAAGTATATATACGATTAAAATCTAAGACACATGCATCATGCACATAATAATGGTGGAATAAAATCTAAGACACATCCATCGATGCACATAATTGTGGTAAAATCTAAGACACATAATTGTGGTAAAATCTACGACACGTAATTGTGGTAAAATCTAAGACACCTAGTTGTGGTAAAATCTAGTATACATCCATCGATGCACCAAATTTGGGTAAAAACTAAGACACATACTTGTGGTAAAATCTAAGCTATATCCATCGATGTACATAATTGCGGTAAAATCTAAGACACATAATTGTGATAAAAACAAGACACTTCCATCGATGCACATGATTGTTGTAAAAACTAAGACATCCTTTGGAGCACATAACTGTGGTAAAATATAAGAGATCATCCATATGTACAGATTATATACACTTACCCTCCATCACTCACATATCCTCAATATTACAACACTATACTGTTCCTCTGTAAATAAATTAAAAACCGTGACATGTTCATTAAAATATCTATCCAATTAAATTTGACCTCTTCAGGTGTAGCGCAAAGCACATACTACTGGTTAATCTTTCAATATCGGTATATAAGTTCTTCAGGAAATGGAACTTAGTGCAGTCAACTATTAATTGCAGAAGATTATCATCACATTCGAATAATTCAAATACGAGAGGTTTCACTAATTTCAATTCTAACAAATATTTCAAGTTCTTGATGAATTTTGATCGTGCATCGTTTAGTATGATGCACTTTAATATGAAGTGTTTTGTATCTTCTGGTTCTTTGAAGCAAAGAGGGCACCTGGAAGTAGTTTTTTGTCCATTAAATCTAGCTCGATCAGCTTGAAGCGTGTATGTCCCGCAGACTATTTCTGATTAAACACATGCTCTTTTAACTGCATATAAATCTTATGCTATGTATTTTACCAATTTCAACGTTTCTAGAATAACCTTCATCAGGTACGCTCAACATCTAGATTGGAAAGCCAAATAATTTATAGCTTTGGGAGCAATAAAACCAAAGGGTCTAAACAGGATAGCCAAAATCGGTTAAGGTCACCTAGCCCTGAGGGAGGAGAATCGTAGTTTTATTAACACAGTTGAACCTGAATATAAAGGCCACTCAATGGTACATTAAAATGTGGTCTTTATGAGCAGTTGCCCTTTATATACGGGTTAAAATTATATGTAATATTCATTAATGAGGAAAAGGTGATTTGCCATATAGAGATGCCCTTTAAGGCACGAATGACTGTAATTGCATCATTTAGTAATTGTAAATTTCAGTAAACCACAAGTAACAATGTTAGATTTAAAATGGTGCGTTTCTTTGTGGAAACAAGTATATATACTCAGATGGATGCGATAATTGCATTCACATGAAAACAATTGTACAGCAGAATGCTCAGACAGGCTTTAATGGTATGACTAAGCACTTATACTTGTCTGTATAATGGCCTAACCGATTCAAATCTGTGATGGACAATAGAACGTAATCATGTAATTAAAGTGTGTTATATCATATACAAGGAAGCTTAGCCGCTAACAGTCTAGTGAACACAATGATAAAACTAATTGTTATAAATAAAGTATTGCCTTGTCTTGTCTTGTCTATAATACTAGATACTTCCTGCTGTACATTAACTATATTTAATATGTGTTAGTTATGCACGGCATAGTTCAGACTAGAATAAAGCCAGAAGCAAATAAAAAATAAAAAAAATACCGAAGTGGCAATCAGAAATGGACAATCCAGAGAAACAGGCAACATAGAACACACACTACGAAGACAAACACTATACCATATGTGCCGGATACCTCCACACCCACACAAACACAAAACACAAACAAATGTGGTTATTGATACATGCAGTTATTATCTCTTAGCCAGTTTATCTCGTGATTTATCATTTTTATGTTCTGTTATTGCAACTAAACGCCAGAGAATACCGAAGGGACAACAAAAATTGGACAATCTGGCAATTTTTCTGTATTGCAAACAAGATTATCAACCACAATATATAACACCAAACTTACAATCTTTTTAAAATAACAATCAGGTAGATAACAAAATGTCATGTTCTATGTAGATAATAAATACACGTTAAAGAAAGCCGATTGGGCAAACGATAATGTACAATCCAGAGTAACATGCAACAGAAAGAAGAATACCCCCCCACACACACACGCACAGAAAAAACAAAAAACAAAAGGAAAACAATAAAAGCAAACCATCAAAAACAAAAACAAACCTAAACCAAAAAAGATAAGCAACAAATAAAATAGCAGTTGGTTAAACAACATTGCATGCCATTAAACAATCGTGGGCCAATGGCAGTTATCACTATTCCCTTATAATATCGTACGACGGCCTTATATATTGTCTAGTGTTTAGATGATGTTTGATATCACAGCTTGTGTCATGAAGATTAAATATGTTAAGTATAAAGTTGAAGAGTCTATCGTTCTTTATGAAAACGCTGCTTTCCCAGTTATATGTGAGGATTGGCATTTTACTCACACAAATAAAATACTTACATAAAATCATCATTTTACTAAGATGGAGGGTTTAAGTCCATAAAACTAGTTTAATCACGCCACCTTATAGTGAAATGTCTGTACCATGCAAGGAAAGAGAACGGTGAATGTGTTGTTTGATGTAAGGGTTTTACCTCTGTTTCCCTGATTTTTCTCTTGTAATTAAGAACTGTTCCGACAATGTGGTATTACTTGTTTTTCATTGTATCACCAAGTACCAAGTAGAAGCATAACCTTGTTTTAGTAAGTTAAAGCATGTTTTACTTATTTGACTCTTCATGCATACTATTTCTCGACTTCTCATCAATTGTATCTGCACAAGAGATACATCTTCCATAATGATTACGAAAATAAAGTTCAAACAATGCTGGTCAAGAAAACATTCAGCTCTTTCTCACCTTAACCCACTGAACACAAAACCAGACCACTACATATTACGTTGGAAATCCAAGACCTGGCTTGGGAGGTGCACTCAAATGAGGTTGTGTTAAACCAGGTAATGGAAAACCCCCTTGATAACTTGGTATTGTTAGAAATAACGTGTAAACTTGACAAGTCCCGTATGTATGATGCATATATCGGTAAAGTAGTGTTTCATTATCTGAAGATACGTTAACCGTCTACAACGTAATCATTATCTGCCAACCTACAAATAAATATAAGTGATTGTCTTACTATAATGTAAAATCATATTGACACAGGAACACGCATTCATCCTAATGAATTTACCTCCGCCGCATCATTTGGAATCAGTAGGGACACACCATTACAAGAACAAAAATGTCTAACAGAAATCCTTTGAATGAACATGTTGATAATGTGTTCTGACACATCTTGACAGTTTTTTGTTTGTTTTTTTTTCAACCTTGTCGCACTATAACAGTACTGTGAATAAATGTGTTACTAAATAAGGGTAATAACAAAATTACCGAACACAGAGCAATCTTCCAAAGGGAAATTCAAAACTCATAAATCAATAAACAGACAAAATCAGTCAACAACCGGGAAACTGGAAAACCGCAATGGTCCTGACTTGGTACAGGCATTTCTAAAGAAATGGTGGATTGAATCGGATTTTAAGATACACGTTAGTCAATTATTGGTCGATTATGTTACGGCAAATAGAATGATTGATTGACTGTTGGTAATTACTCAACGTCCAGCAGCAAATATTTCGTGCATACTCTGGACAGGAACAAATTTAACAATATCTAGAAACTATATAGAAATCATGAATGTATTGTGAGTTGGGTAGGGAGAAATTATACAGTCTACTATAGCGGCTACAATGTATTTACACTTTTTCGAAATCTACAAAAGAGTGCTACACTTTCCCCACACGCTAAGCTTTATGGTTCACGGAAAATAACCTTACAACCCTTTATAATGTTCTGAATTACATCGATGTTCGTCCAGTCATTTCACTAAGTGAGGAGGCTTAGGCCCATCAAAATAGTTTAATAACCACGCTGCATTTTTGTTGAAATGCCTGTACCGAGCCAGGAAAGTGAGCGGTCATGTATTTGTGTGTTAGGGGTCAGAGGTCATGTATTTGTGTGTTAGGGGGATCGATTTTGCCTCTTTCTACGATTTTGATATTTGATTTTGGAATTGTATCAACAGTGTGGTATTTTTTCGCTTTTCATTTTATATCTGTTGATAGATATGTATAAATAATTCCAGTTTGCTTAAATATAGTAGACAAATTTACCTTCCCCACAACAACACAACTTTAAGAAAGCTAGCATAACCATTGACCAGCATAGTTTTGTAAATGTCGACATTTACTACGCTAAAGCCGAATTTAAAATACGGTTTATTGATACCTAGATATCAAGAGTGAATGATTGAGATCACAATTGCATGCTTAAATCCGCGACATTTTCGTTTTTGTCCAAATGAAACATTCAAGTGTCTTAATCTTCTCGAACACCAGAGTTCATTTCCGGTTACCGATGTGATCATTGTTAGGTTTGTTCACCTTGGTAATTGTCTGCCTTATTCATTTTTAATTTTTGGCTTCATGTATGTTTTCCTACATTTACTTTCATCACATCTTAGTATCTTCTGTCTTGCATACATTTGTATTGGGTGCACCTCACCATTGTCGAGAATGCAATGCACAGCTTACGTGATGATATTTAATGATTTGAAGATTTGATTTATTGTGCTTAACGCCACTGTCAGCAATATTTCAGCTCTATCATGGCGTCCAGTTCTAGTGGTGGAAGAAGCCGGAGTACCCGGAGAGAACCACCGACCATGGACAAGCAACTGGTAAACTTTATCACTTGCGGCTGCGAGTCGAATGCACCCTTTTTGTAATTTACAAAGCCGGGCGCGAACCCACGCCGTATTGATGATAGGCTTGTATAAATTGTTAGATAATCCAATTATCTAACTTATTGAGCCTCCCGGGCCCTTTGAGTGATGATATTTAAGGAATTCAAGTAGTTTAACATAGCAATTTTCTGCATATTGGGACTTCATAATTATGCAAGTGATAATATAAAATGAAAAAGAAAAATCAAAATCCAATCAGAACAGCGTAGAATCACAGGCACAATCCAACCACTACCCTAGCTTGGTATATGCACTTCAATAGAAAACATAGTAACGGGGTTAAGCTAGTGTAGTATTATGAAACGATATTTGGAAAGAAATGCATAACAATCACAAACTAATTTGTTCAACATATCCCCTGGTCATGTATAACCGATTATACAAATATAGTTATATATGGTAAGTAATAATTGGCAGTTGTTCGACATTCATTCATAGTCATATATACATATTAGTTTATTCTTAGTCTGGTGACATGTTGTCTGGAAAATGGATGGCGATATTTGCAAAGTTTACTTAATTTGTTTGTTGCAGAGAGCAAACAAGCGAATGACTTAGGAACCGTTTCACACTCGTTTTAGGGTATGAGTTTTGGTCATTATTGAAGATCTTACTGTGACTGTGAACTGCAGAACAGCAACAAAAGCGCTGTTCCTTTATTCGGAAATATGTCTAAGTGTGTCATTGACTAGCCTCTCATGTTCATTTAAATCCATATCATTTCTTGCTATTAAAGTGATAGTTACAATAATGTATGACACAATGCATTCGTGGGCTAATCAGAAATAAAAGGTATCGCCCGATTGTAAATTAACTAGAGCTAAAAGGTATCACCCAACTCGAGATTAACCATAAATAAAAGGTCTCGTCTAACTGTGTAATAACCAGAAGTAAAAGGTCTCGCCCAACTGTAGATTAACCAGAAATAAAAGGTCTTACACAACTGTAGATAAACCATAAGTGAAGGGTCTCGCCCAACTGTGCATTAACCAGAAATATATTGTCTCGCTCGCCCAACTGTAGATTAACTGAAATTGTATCCACTTGTTTTAATTTTGTTTTTGTAATGTTGCCTTGTTGTATCCATATCTTCTGTGTAGGTGAAAATGAATTATATCCTGGATGCTCTGTTTAGTCCTGAGAGAATATTAAGGAAAGCATGTTGTTCGAATTCGTCTAAGACTGTGGTTAGTTGCCGTTGTAAAAGCTACAAAACTTCGTTTAATTTTATTTTATGTTCATTTATATCTACATTGTATATTTATATATAACACACGTGTTCTTCCTTTGATAACACAGGAGTGTCATATAATTTATGGTATGGCAATTTGATTAAATTTTACCTTCCAAGTAATCAGTGCCTATTACCACTAAATTTAGAAATTCTATTCAAAAGTGGCATGGTATACTCGACACACCAGTCTTGATGATTGTGAATTTCTCCGGGCACATGATTTCGTCTACTAATAAATCTTGCCGCCATGGTATAACTGATCTATTGTTGAGTTATACACCAATGCCACTCCTATTGTAACTTTTTCTCATAGATATTACAATCATATAAACAAGGGGCAACCAAACACGGACATTCCAGAGAAACTGGAAACATGTGGTACACAAGACGATGATAAACAAAACAAAAATACAACACAATATGTGTTGAACACCAATGCACACAAACACGACATTGACCCTCCTACAAACACGACATTGACCCTCCTACAAACACGACATTGACCCTCCTACAAACAACTGGAGATAAAGAATAACCGAACATATAAAAATGCCAAGATGTTGATTTAATAATCAAATTGCAATACATACATAATTCAATCTTTATCTTATTTCAATTCTATGTTCTTCATACGATATAAATGCTTAATATTCTAGACCTATTATGTCATTTGCAGTCTATATGTCATATAATCCTGTCTGTGTAATTGACAAACAGTCTTTATAAACTATATTACAAAACAATGTCCAACTATTGGAACAGATGTTATACACACCTACACAACAGGCAGTTACGAATACCAGGAACTTATATTCTTGTAGATATGCTTACCTAATAAACTATTTGACACCATTATAAGACGTAATGTAAAACGCACTTTTGAAATAGAAATACTCATGAACAAAACTGTCTACTATTTTTTTGCATCTCAAACTAATAATTGTTTTTATTGAAGACTATCTCATTTCAATTCTAAAAATGTATTAAAAATAAAAATCTAGATATCGAATTTAGTGCGCATGACCGGTTTCTAGAATAACATCCGGCACTGTCATGATCAAAACCAAATGACTTAGTCCTTGGCAACAAATAAACCAAAGGAACTGAACATGATAGCCAAATAATTAAACTATTTAGGAACTGTAAATTGCAATAATAGATATATTAAGTACTCTTTGTGTCGTGTAATCTTTTTAGCGACCAACTACAGTGTATTATGATAAAGGAACGTATTTAATATCCCTCCATGAAAGATACATTTCATAAATACAGAAATCAGTAAAAGGCCCCTGCAATTTCCTAGCAGTATTTTCCACAATATGTTAAATTACATTTGATTTCCTTACTTAGTAAGTCTGATATGTCATTTACACATGCGACAAACAGATTAATAGGCATGATCAGCGTATGAATGACTTTTTACGTGAAATGTCATCACGCCATGCAATCTGCTTTGAGAAATGAATTTGGTGTTTGTTAATGGATAAGATTTTATCTTGAAAAGCAATTGTCAACGCTTTTCCAATACAACAAATTCAATATCTTGATATAATATAATACTTCAATATATAGCATGTCTGTACATATATTATTCAAGTACATTGCTGATTTTGACACAACAGAGGTTATAAACGGATATACACCGGAAGAAAAGTTATAAAACATATAAGAGGAATACCGTAGAAACACAAGCACAACTGATACCCTGCAAAATGTATTACCATTAACTATCATGGGTTAGCACAGAGGGGTTATAATAGTTCTATTATGTAAGACAATTGAAAGGACTATACCTGCACGTAGATGTTTCAATTTATGTAAATATTAGTACCTTGGTGCAATTGTTTGTACTCACCGACATTACACACCGACTGAGACGTTCCAAAATCGAGGATGAACTTCATAGAATGACAGACAGAAACAATAACCCTACACAATGTCGACATTAGACATAAATGACATGTCTTTGTCTTGGTCCAAACACTATGATAATAATGTGATGGGGTTAAAATAGCTTACACCATAATTGAAAAGAACTACTCAAATATCAGCAAAGGTCAAGCGTGATCTTGATGAAATGGTAGTTAAATTTAGATGTACTCAATATGAGTTGAATTCCGTCAAGTGGCATAATATAATCGGTAATACTTGCAGTAGGCTGGTAATTTTCTCCAGATACTCTGTTCCCGTCTACCAATACTTCTGATAGCCACATTGTCGCTGAACTATTTCTACGCTAAGCACCAATAGCCGAAACATTGTATATAGTCAGTGATTTGTAGAAATATTGCAATCACATAAAAACGTCAAGATGTTAATTTAATTGTCAACATGAATTGTTGTAATATTTCAATACATTGTCTGCATCGTATAATATTTTTATTTCAGCCGATATCTTAATAGTCTACTTAATACATCAAGTATAGGTGTTATGTAATACCAAACAGTCTGACATAACTCTAAGCTATATAACAAAACAATGGTCAGATATTGCAACATCTGCAATATCCACCCACACAATAGCTCGTGAGTAGGCATTTACTATTCCCAGGAATTTGAAAGTGTTATGCGTCGACCTTTTAACACGATTATAAGACATAACGTTATACACACATTTGCATTCTAAATGTTTCAATTTAAAACGTCTAATCTTTTTATGTAACTCAAACTGTATAGAGAGACACCCATCATTATTTGCTGAAGACTCTCATATTTCAATACTAAAATGTATTAAAATCAGAGATATCTAATTTTGTGCACACGACGCGATTCTGAAATAATCCTTGTCAGGTATGAAAATGAAACAGATTGGAATGTCAAATAATTTATAAAATAATTTGGAAGCAATACAACCACAGGGCCTAAACTGGATATCCAAAATGCTTTTTGTAAAGACCAACTGTTACAATTATTAAGCAAAATCACTGTTTTATTATCAAAGACAAATGTCATATATATAAAATCAGTAAACGTCAAAGGATATGTGTGTTAGCGGTACTGTCCACAATATCTTAAATTACTTAGTAAGTCTGATAAATCATTTATATTCAGACAAACAGATTAACAAGCATGATCAGAGTATGAATGACTTTGTACGTGAAATCTCACCATCGAATCTACTTAGTCAAATGGATTTTGGATTACTGATCTTGAAAAACATTTAATTACTGTTCTGTTTCCAATAAAACAAATTAAATTTGTTTGTAAAATATTGTGCTTCAATATATATCATGTCAACACGTAGATGTTTTAATTTATATATATAAACGTTATAGATTAGCTATGGGGCAATCAAAAATGAACAATCCAGGGAGACTGGCAGCATAGAGTACACAATACGAAGACAAACAAAACAAAAAACACAACACAATATGTGTTAGACATCACTATACGCAAACAAACACAAATAACCTAAATTTTATTTACTACTTTTTTGTGCTTGACCCAATACATGCTATTCATTGTACACCAAGATATGTGTTCCAAACGTGTAAGTGAAATAGTGAATTAGCACAAATAAAACCAAAAACCTTACAAATATCATACACATCATACAAATGATGACCGCTCAGTCACCTGGATGGTTAAACGAATATTATCATACACAATAATGTGAAAGAACTCTTCAAAAATCACAACCTAAATTGACCATCATAAACAAACATATTACTGGTTGTTGCATTTATAGCCGATTATACAAATTTAGTTATATATGGTAAGTAGTAAGTGTTGTTCTTTTTATGTCCGTTACTTATACATAGTCATATGTTTATACTTAGTCTGGTGACGTGTTGTCTGGAATATTGATGACGGTAATTGTTAAATTTGATTCTTCCATTTATAGCTTATGGAAATCTTATTAATTAATTAAACAGGTTAATTATAATTAATAATAGTGTAAAAATGTACAGTCAATCAACTGCACGTAAGAGAGGCGATCGTCTGTGTGATAAGGAGAGACGCTTGTCGGTGTGCTAAGGAGAGGCGTTCATCGGTAAGCTAAGGAGAGGCGTTCATCTGTATGCTAAGGAGGGGCGTTCATCGGTATGATAAGGAGAGGCGTTCATCGGTATGCTAAGGAGACGTTCATCGGTATGCTAAGAGAAGCGTTCATCGGTAAGCTGAGAGGCGTTCATCGGTATGCTAAGGAGAGGCGTTCATCGGTTTGCTAAGGAGAGGCGTTCATCGTATGCTAAGGAGAGACGATCATCGATATGCTAAGGAGATGCGTTCATCGGTATGTTAAGAGATGCGTTCATTGGTATGCTAAGTAGGGGCATTCATCGGTAAGCTATGGAGGGGTGTTCATCGATATGCAAAGGAGAGGCGTTCATCGATATACCAAAGAGATGCGTTCATCGGTATGCTAAAAGATGCGTTCATTGGTATGCTAAGTAGAGGCGTTCATCGGTTTGATAAGGAGAGGAGTTCATCGGTATGCTAAGAGAAGCGTTCATCTGTAAGCTAAGAGAGGCGTTCATCGGTATGCTAAAGAGAGGCGTTCATCGATATGCTAAGAGAGGCGTTCATCGATATGCTAAGGAGAGGCGTTTATCGGTATGCTAAGGAGAGACGTTCATCGTATGTTAAGGAGAGACGATCATCGATATGCTAAGGAGATGCGTTCATCGGTATGTTAAGAGATGTGTTCATTGGTATGCTAAGTAGGGGCATTCATCGGTACGCTATGGAGGAGCGGTCATCGATATGCAAAGGAGAGACGTTCATCGATATGCCAAGGAGATGCGTTCATCGGTATGCTAAAAGAGGCGTTCATTGGTATGCTAAGTAGATGCGTTCATCGGTATGCAAAGGAGAGACGTTCAGCGATATGTTAAGGATATGTGTTCATCGGTATGCAAAGAGAGGCATTCATTGGTATGCTAAGGAGAAATGGTCATCGGTATACGAAGGAGATGCGTTCATCGGTATGCTAAGAGAGGCGTTCATCTGTTTGCCAGTGAGAGGAGTTTATCTGTATACAAAGGAGAGGCGTTCATCAGTATGGCAAGGATGTACTGAAGATGTTTTTACTTTCGTTTTTCTAACTTTTCCGTTTTGTATCAGAAGTAAAAAAAAAAGGATTTTGACTTGGATATATAAGAATGTCTTGTCTTGTAAAATGTTAGTGTAAACATTGTGCTCAAAACTCTGTAGTTGTGGTTCTGAGAGTAAAACAAATAGGTAAAAAACGTCTAAATTATCGTTGATGTTCATCTATATAAACGTTAGAGAACACCGAAGGGGCAATCAAAAATGGACAATCCAGAGAAACGGGCAACATAGGATACACAAGACGAAGAAAAACAAAACAAAAACACACAACAACATGTGTTGGACACAACTATACGCAAACAAACACAAATAATATAAATAAGACATGAGCCCTCCTACAAACAACTGGAGGTAAAGACGATCCTAACATCGTTAACATGTGGACATCGTAACGGACATCACAACACGGAACTACAGCACATTTAATGAATGTGCACCACATTTGTTCTGTCTTAAATTCGCAAGGGGACAACATGGCTTTGATGGAATGGTAGTTAGATTTACCTCTACCTAGTATCCGATCAATTGATATTACGACTAAACATGCGAGTTCGCGTCCCGTCCATATCATAACATACTGCGGTATGTCGGTAATTTGTTCCTGGTACCTAGCCTCGTCTATCAATGAAATAGACACGTTTATTATAACTGTACTTTAAACAGGTAGTATAACTGTACTATAATTGAGTTCAACGCCACTAATCCAAGTCACTTTAGGCAATAAATTATTAATAAGATATGTGTATTAGCAGTACTGTCCATGATATGTTAAATTACATTTAATTTCTTTACTTAGTAAGTCTGATAAATCATTTACACATCAGACAAACATATTAACAAGCATGATCAGAGTATGAATGATTTTTTCCTGGAAATGTCACCACGGAATCTACTTAATGGAATGGTTTTTGGATTGGACAACATTTATTTACGTTTTGTTTTCAATAAAAAAAATCAAATTTGTTGGTAAAATAGAATACTTAAATATATATCATGTCAGCACGTAGATGTTTTAATTTATGAAGTATTAGTAAATGTTTGTCTTGGACAGAATACGTGCTATACACCTATATAGTACACTAACATACAGCTTCCAAAAGTTTAGGGTGAAATATTGAATAAACACAATTAAAATCGATAGCTCTACAAATAGCATACACATCATACAAATATGACCGCTCAGTCACCTGGATTGGTACAGGCTCTTCAATAAAAGGTGGCGAGGTTAGACTAGTATAATTATACACAATGCTTTGAAAGAAATGCACAAAAATCATAAACTAAATTGCTCACCATGAGCAAGCATATTGCTGGTCGTTGCATTTAAAACCGATTATACAAACAAAAAAATAATTAAATGTGGTAAGTAATAATTAGTTGTTGTTTTATGTCCGCTACTTATTCATAGGTTTATACTTAGTCTGCTGACATGATGTCTGGAATATTGAAGCCGGTATGTCTTAAATTTGTTTCTTCCATTTAGAGCATATGGAAATATATTTAATAAATATGGTCATATATAGTGAGTAATAATTGGTTGTTGTTTTTAATGTCCGTTATTTAAACATAGTCATACGTTTATATTTAGTATGCTGACGTGTTGACTAAAATATTGATGACGGTATTTGTTAAATTTACCTCTTCCATTTATAGCATATGGACAACTTTTAAAAATTAATTATTTAATTACAATTGATACTAATGACAAAAATGTAACCGAGATGCAATTCACTTGTTTTACTTTTGTTTTGTAATGTTTCTGTTATGCATCGAAATCGTTTCTTAAGTAATAAATGAATTCTGACCTTGATATACCAGAATGTCTTATCTTGTAAAATTGTTAGGGAAAGAAGAGTGTGAAGATACTAAAGGGGTAATCAGAATATGTATATCGAAGAAGAACAGACACCACAATGGCCAAAAGAAAAAGGACAAAAGGACAAACAACGATCTACAACACATACACATAAAACTGAAGATCGAGTAACACGAACCTCAGTAAAAATTATTGTCCAAGTCGGTAGTTGTGGTCCTTATAGTAAAACAAACAGATGCAAAATCTCTACATTTTCATTGCTATTTAACATCTTATGAAAGTGCAACACATTTGCTCTGTTTTACATACGAAAGGGTCCAACAATATACAATTAATTACTCCCTAAGAAGTCAATACCAGGATATGAGGACCTCGAGACTTGGCACTCAAGGTGACCTGACCTGACCAAGGCCAGCGGTCGAGGTCATGTCAGGTCACCGAGAGTGACAAGTCGAGAGGTCCTCATTTCCTGGTATTGACTTCTTATGTAGTAATCAATTGTTTTATTATACCGAAATAAACTGTATAAGGCTGTAACCTTGTCTTTTGTCATTGTCTTATAATTTTTACTCTTCTAATAGAGTACGGAAATAATTCTTGGTCGTCACCGGCTATATAATCGTGTTTTAATCATGTCAAAACTGCCGGTGTAGTAATGAATGTCACTTGTGCATGTACAATTTCCTAAAATGATGCTATGTATGCTTCAGATTATAAACTTGGATAATGCTCAAGTGTTTTATACACATCCAGGGGATGGGGTGTTGTGGTCGTGATGGTATGGTAGTGGTATCTACAACAATATGAGATAAAATTTGTTAGTTACTTGCGACAGGTCAGTGGTTTTCTCTGTGTCCTCCGGCTTCCTCCACCGATATAACTGACCGCCACGACATAACTGAAATATTGTTGAATACATTCAATGAAGTGCAATAATTGTATACTATTTCATATTTCAATCGAAACGGGATTAATCGGTCGCCATTTAAATTTTTTCAATCGGTCAATATCTACAGGTCAGTGTAAGATCACGTGATAAATAATGACTTCTTTGGAAGATTTAGTGGTCATACCATGGAAAATAAAATAAAATCACATGACAAAGCGTAACCAGTAGAAAGCGAGTATATCCTTAACAATATTCATGAGGTATAATAACATCTTATACGAATGGTAGTTATATTTATCTATACCTAATATCCGATCAGTTGCTATCACGACTAAATATGTGAATTCGCTTCCCGCCCATATCATATCATACTGTGGTATATCGAACATTTTCTACTAGTACCCAGATTCGTCTATCAATGAAAAGTGCAGATTTGTTACAGCTGTGCTTTAGGCATGTGGTTAATCTGTACTATAATCGAGTTAAACGCCACTAATCCAAGTCACGTTTTGGAGAATAAGGTATCTGTATAAATATTGCAATCAGATAAAGATGTCAAGATGGTGATTTAAGTATCAACATAATTGTTGTAATACCCCAATAGTGTAATCTTGATCATATTTCAATTATATTTTCCTTCCCACGATATCATGTTCTTAATATTCTACCTACTACTATATCATCTGTAATACTTATGTAATATAAAACTGTCTGTGATATTGGAATACTTTATAGCAAACACCATGGCCATTTCTTGCAACCTCTGCAATATAAACCCACGTAAAAGGTAGTTACTAATTCATGGAAACTTCTTGCAGGCTCTGCAATATACGCCCACGCAAAATGTAGTTACTGATACAATGGAATTAAAACTAGTATCTATAATCCTGTCGTAGTCCTGATTAACAAGAGAGAAGAGTTTAATGATACCAAAGGGGTAATCACACAAATGGGTAATCAGAATCCCTAATTCGAGACAGACCGACAGACAGTACAGTGACTAAAATGTTTATGAAACTGTGTAGAGAGACACCAATCAATATTTGTTCAAGACTATTACATTTCAACAATATATACTCTTTAAGCGACCACCTGTTACATACAAAGTTACTATCCAATAATAATGGCCAAATCTCATATATATAGAAAGTAGTAAAGAATATAGGACATGTGTAAGCAGTACGTTTCACGATACAAGCTATTTGTATGTTAAATCACGCTTAATGCCTTTACTGAGTAAGTCTGAGAAACTATTTACTATCAGAAAAACATATTAACAAGCATGATCAGCGTATGAATGGCTTTTTACGTGAATTGTCACCTCGCCACAGAATCTATTTAATGAAATGGATTTGGTATTTGTTATCGAATAAGTTTGTATCTTAAAAACATTTTTTTTACGTTTACCAATACAACAAATCCAATATCTTGACAGAATATAAAACTTCAATATATATCATGTCTGCCCATAGATTGCTTAAGTGCCTGGCTACATTTGATACAATAGAGGCTATACACCGACATACACCGAAAGAAAAGTTTTAAAAATAATATAAGAGGAACACCATAGAAACACAAGCAAAACTGATAGCCCTACAACATGTATTATCATTCACTCTCATGGGTTGGTACAGAACTTTATTATTATGTAGAAGATTTATATTATTTATATAATGTAAGTAAACGTTAGAGAATACCGAAGGGGCAATACAAAATATACAGTCCAGAGAAACTGGCAACATAGGGTACACTAGACGAAGAAAGAAAAAAAACACAACACAGTACGTGGTGTCGGACACCACTGTACTCAAACAAACACAAATGACGTACATAAGAGATGAACCCTAATTAAAAGGACTATGCAAATTAAAGGGCTGAATTTACCATCATAATGCTTGTATAATTAATGTATATCGTTTTTGTGCCTTTTAATTGGACAAGAGCCCTGTCACGTGTTTGTTTTTGATTCGTTCATAACTCGATGAACTTTTTCCTTTTTGATCCGTTCATAACTCCATGAACATTTTTGTATAAACAATATGGTGGCCGCCGACAGGAAACTACGATAGTGTCTGATTGAAAGCAAGCCTGGAAATCAGTTTAATAATAAAAATAGGGAAAAGATTCACGTGGAAGAATTATAAGTATTAAACGGTTCTTTCCAGGAAGCTTTACAAAGACGTTTATTCATTTTGTGATTGCATCGGCACCGTTTACACATGCATGAACTCCCTAAAAAAAACGTTTAATCCTATTATAATTACCATAGTCCCTGGTCGTTATATATAACCGATTATACAAATATAGTTATATATGGTAATTAATAATGCATTAGTTGTTTTCTTGTTCACTGTTTATTCAGATTCATCTCTTTATACTTAATCTGGTGGCGTATTGATGATAGTATTTGTAAAGCTTACTTCATCTATTTATAGCATATAAAAACAAACAAATTACCTACTGTTTTTATTTTATAATGAAAAGTTGACCAACCAGAAGTAATGAGAGGCATTCAACTGTATGATATCCAAAATATCTTTTCGGATTTGTTTTTCACTAGTTTTTTTCATAATGTTGCCTTGTGTTATCAACATCCTTTCTGTTGTAGAAATGGAGTTATAACTTGAATACCCTGTTTCGTCTCGTAAAAATGTATGGCTAAATATTCTGTTCAAAGGCCTACGACTGTGATTGTGAGATCAAAATGATAATAGTGGGACAACAGCACTGGATTTAAGGTTTATGACAACCACTTTGGTATCTTCAAGATTTTCTCTATATTTTTATTTTAATTGCATTGTGTTAATTGAAATCTACATAACAATATATGTATATACGATACATTTGTTCCCTCTGTATGCATAACGGATCAGCATGGTCTTGATTTAATAGTCGATGGTAGTTTGATTTGCATCTACAAAATATCCAATCGGTGCAAACTAGGACTAAGCTAAGGAGATCGATCCACTCACATGTGTACAACCTCATTGAGGTTATTTCTTCAAGAACCTAACACAAATTGCGATCAATTTTTTTTAATAATATCAAGACTGAGATTTTCTTCCCTCAAGCATAGGTGAACTTAGCCGGTACTTGATTACCATGTTTAAGCCCTTTTGTTTTAATTCTCCCAAAGATTGTTGTTATTTGGCTTTACAATCTTTCGAATTTGAGTGTACCTGATGAAGGCTATCCCAAAACGCGCCATTCTTCGTCTTCATTTAACACTATTATAAGACGTAATGTCATATATACACACAATTGGAATAAACGTGTTGAATGAACAAAAATGTCTACTATTTTCATGTAGCTCTGACTGTATACAGACACCCATTATTATATCATTATCTGTTGAAGTAACAAAAACTACAGAGAATACCGAAGAGGCAATCCAAATGAACAATCCAGAGACACTGTCAACATTGGATGCACAAGACACAATATCAAAACACACCACACAGAACACAATATCAAAACACACCACACAGAACACAATATCAAAACACACCACACAGAACACATTATCAAAACACACCACACAGAACACAATATCAAAACACACCACACAGAACACAATATGTGTTGGACACCACTATAAGCAAACAAACACAAATAACGTAAATAAAACATGAGCCTTCGTTGATGTTCGTCTGAACAATGTAAATAAAACATGAGCCTTCGTTGATGTTCGTCTGAACAATGTAAATAAAACATGAGCCTTCCTAAACAATATTGGAGACCATCCAATTTCTATACTTATATATTGTTCTCTTTTTATCCACCAACTGTTGTGAAAATTTAAGAAAGTCTTCGTCCCATAATAAGGCATTGATACCATGTGGCAACAGTACTTTCTATGATATGTTGGTTCATGCTTAGTTGCCTTACTTAAGTCGAGAAAAAATTTACATTCAGATAAACATAATATTATTAACAAGCATGATCAGCGTATGAATGATTCGCCATATAATCCACTTAGTGAAATGGATTTGTTATTTGTTATCGAATAAGTTTGTATCTGAAAAATATTTTTCTACGCTTTTGCAATACAGCAAATTCAATATCTTGAGAAAATATAATACTTTAATATATATCATGTCTGCACATAGATTGTTCAAGTACCTTACTGCCTTTGACACAACAGAGGTTATACTCCGACATTGCCCACAGGCAGAAACGTTATAAAAAAAATCTAAGAGGAACACCATAGAAATACAAGCAACACAACAGCATTATAAAATGTATTACCGTGCACTCTCCTGGGTTGGTACATATACTTTAGTACTAAGTAGAGGGGTTATAATATTATAATATTATATAAGATAATTGAAAAGACCATACAAATACCACAAATAAAATTGACCATCATAATTAAACATATCACTTGGTCATTGCATTTATAACCGATTATACAAATACAAATATAATTTTATATGGTAAGCGGGAGGTGTGGCGCAGTATAATCTGAGTCAACCCACCATTTCTTTGGAAATGCCTGTACCAAGTCAGGGCCATTGCGGTTTCCCCAGTTTTCTGGTTGTTGACTGATTTTGTCTGTTTGTTGACCTATTAGTTTTGCCTTTCCCTTTGGAAGATTGCTCAATGTTCGGTAATTTTGTTATTACCCTTATGGTAAGTAATAATTGGCTTGCTATTTTCGTGTTTACTGTTTATTCATAGTTATAAGTTTATCCTTAATCTGGTGGTGTATTAATGACAATATTGGTAAAGTTTACTCTATATGTTAATAGCATATAGAAAACAAACAACTTACCTACAGGTGATAATTATTTGTTAATGCGTTGTTGACCAACCAGAAGTACTGAAAGGCATTCAACTATATGATAACCGACTTGTCTTGTAGGATTTATTGTTTACTTGTTTTGTAATGTTGCCTTGTGGTATAAATATCGTTTATGTAGTCACAAAAGGACTTATAACTTGAATACCCTGTTTCGTCTTGTAAGAATGTATGGGTAAATATCGCCTACGACTGTGATTCTGGAATTAAAATGTTTAATAGTTGGACACCCTCTCTGTTCTTTATCGATTTAAGGCTGCTGAATATCAATTTGGTATCTTCAAGGTTTTCTCTATTTTTTTCCGTTTAATATCATTTAAGGTGGTACCTAACACTACCGGGAGATAACTCTTTAAAATCAGTTGAACGTTTTGATCACATGATGTTTGTATGCAGATTTCAAGCATCTCGGTGATCAAAACCACAGAGAGAAAAGCTGCTATGTGACTAATGAATTTATAGCTCGGAGTTTGTTGGTTGTAATTTGTTAAAATTTTGATATTTATTACAGTGGATATATGCAAACACACTGCTAAAAAATAAGAAATTAAACGAGCAGATCAAATTTTACCTGAAGTGTATGGTACCACCTTAAATATACATGACATTATATTTATATGTACACTCCGACAAAAGTTAAGCACCTCCCTATATTTTTATCGATATATTTGTTTACATCAATACTGTTAAAACAATAAAATAGATATCACTATTTTTCTTACACTTCTTAAAAGACTACACCAAGGGCTCTAAAATTATCAATCTACGAAGTATTTATCATCCTGAAAGACGTGACTATGACGTGGAAAAAATGGGGTTCAAAACAGGCGCTGGAAAAACGTAAAACCAGTTTGTCTTTGATGGAAGTTTTTAACATTGCATTAAAATGCAGAGTCTTCAGATTTTAAGAACTTTTAAATGCATCTATTGTGCGTATGTGTAAGGCATAAAAATCAATAACGAGTATATCCACCGCGTTTATTGTGAAGTTCTGTAACACGCCTCGTCATGCTTCGCACAAGACTCCTAAGCCGTTCTTGGGGGAAACTGTTGCCACTCCTGTAAGATAGCAGTTCTTAATTCGTCAATAGTTTGACATTTTGGATTGCGTTGGTTAATTTTTCGGCCAATAAAGTCCCACACATGCTCTATAGGGTTCATGTCTGGCGACATCACAGGCCATGGAATTGTCTGAACAGCCTCTTGCTGTAAACAATGTTGTACAATTTGGGCTCTATGTGGCCTAGCGTTGTCGTCCATAAACATTGGCCTATCAACCAACGCATGATTGTCAAATGGGGGACTTACGCGTGGAGCGAGCACATTGTCACGGTATTTTTGGCCTGTCAGATTACCATCAAGAACGTACAAGTCCAACTTACAGTCAAAGGAAAAACAACCCCAGACAGTTACACCCCATCCCCAAAAGCAGTTGTGCCCAAAATGTGGTTGTCCTGAAATGAAGTGTTTCGTTGGCGACAAACCCTTGCACAACCGTCGGTAGGGCGTAACAAAAAACGACCTTCATCAGACCAGTGGACCCGTCTCCATGTGCAAATAGTCGACCCCAAATGATCATGTGACCAGTCAAATCGAGCATGGCGATGACGTAATGTCAACTGTGGAAGTTTTATGGGTCGTCGCGCTCGCATTCCCCGATGGTGGAGGCGTCTGATTACAGTGCGTGTGCTAATGTGGCCTCTAAACGCTAAATTACCACGAAGTGCACTAGCTGTACTGAACGGCCGTTGCCGCACCCGTCTGGATATGAGCCGGTCCTCTCTCGGCGTCGTTTTGCGATGTCTACCTGGACGTGGACGTCAGTAACATTCCCCGTTTGACGAAAACGCTGCATCAGTCGTACAATGATGGAATGGTTAACCCTGAAGTGGTCTGCCACCCTTCTATGGCTAAGACCACCGTTATGCATGCCAACAGCTTGCCAACTTTCTGGTATGGTTAATTTTCGCCGCACCATACCAACCCAATAGAAAATGAAACTTAAAACTCTACACAAAAAAAATCAGCTTTCGTTCGCAAACACAAATGTTGAAAGTACACGTGGCACTTTACACACCCTGTCATATACACATAAATAAAAATCGATCAATAACCTGTTTCACAGGTAAGTAAGTATGTGTGTACATATAACGAAAACAGCAAACCGATTTGAAATAAGTTCATTATTAGAAAAGATATTATTGAAACAAGTTAGGTGGTGCGTAACTTTTGTCGGACTGTATATAATACATTTGTTCGTCTTATATACGTAACGGGCCAGCATAAAAAGGTAAAGGTAAAATATATTTAGGTTTAAAAATTTCAACATCATACACAAGTGTTTAAAAATTTCTCGTTAAGTTAAAAATAAAACATAAAACTGCCATCTTTAACTGAAACTTCAATCCACCAATTGTAGCTGCTGAGAACTTTCTCACCAAGGATAGCCCATGAAAGCCATTCAGCTTATTTCCAATGGGGTCCTTTATAAGTATCAGCTCAAAGTTCAAGTGGACATTAAAAGATCAACATGAGCGGGTAGAGGGATTACTTAATTTTAAAATAAGTACATTATCTATGAAAATATATATGTATAAATAATTGTCATTATTATGATATGACATGTCTTTCCCGTTCTTCACTGGTATGTATCAGGTGGCACTTCACTTCTTTTTTAAATCTTTGCAAACCATTGATGGATTTGATCGAATCGGGTAGAGAATTCCAATCATGGATTCCATTGTAGTAAAATGTTGTTGATTCGATGCCTTTAATTTTTGGTGTAACATAATTAATCTGACTTGATCTAGTATTATGGGCATGATGTTCATTAATTTTGATGAAATTATTTTTCAAATAAGAAGGACATGTATCATAATATATTTTATGAGCATGGTTCAATCGAAGCTGTTTTACTCTGTTTTCAATATTTAAAAATCCTAGACTAGATAATTCAGCTTGCTTTATACTAGTTCTTGGGCCCATGCTTTTGATGAATCTAACTGTTTTGTTTTGTGCCACTTGCAGTTTGTTTTTTAAAGCACGAGTTATACCAGCGTACCAGGAGGAACAAGAATAATCAAAATGACATTGAATATGTGCCATACTTAAAGTTTTCCGCGTTTCGGCAGATAGACAATTTGCCTTTCTATACATAAACCTCAACCGGGAATTAACCTTTTTAATAATAGAGTTAGCTGTTTTTTCGCCAGACAGGTTTTGATCAATGTCAATGCCTAAATATTTAACACTATTTTGTGAATTTATTATATGACCATTACAGTTAATTTGAAATTCAGTTACATTTTTTAATTTTCTCTTTGGACCAAAAAGAATGCATTCTGTTTTACCAAGGTGGAGAGAAAGTTTGTTGTCAACGAGCCATTCACTACAGGATTCGAGTTCTTGACCGAGTTTTTGAGAGATAAATTCAGGATTTTTATGAGAAAACATAATTGTACTGTCATCTGCGTACAGAAGTAATTTACAGTCTGAGTTAATGCTTATGGACATATCATTGACATAATAAAGGAAAAGTAAAGGACCTAGAATACTTCCCTGTGGAACACCACAGCTAATGTTTGCTGGGTTGGATTCTGTGCCATTAACATTAACCAACTGTTGTCTGCCTGTTAAATACGATTCAAACCATTTAATGTTAGATACTCCCATCGCTTGAAGCTTGTTGCAAAGAATTTGATGATCGACCGTATCGAATGCCTTCTGAAGATCTATCATTACCATACCAGTGAAGAGGCCTTTAGATGTTTGAGATTTAATATGACCTTGTTTGAATGGTAGTTTAATTTGCATCTACAAAGTATCCAATCAGTGTCAATTAGGACAAAGCTAAGGAGACCAATCCCCTCCCATGGCATAGTATACTCGACAATACTTCAGGTAGATCCCTAATGGTCTCCTTGTACTTAGTGTCGTTTACCAATGAAACTGCACAACATATTTTAATTAAATTATGAAGAAAAAGATTAAACAGTGATGTTCAACAATTCGACCAATAGCAACAAAACGAACAACTATCTATCACCTCAACTCACTGAACATATGACATATGACGTTGGAAATCCAAGGTCTGGATTGGTACAGGCACAATTTAAATACCAAAATAACCCAAACATCGTATATTTTAACTGATTCTGAGAAATATTGCAATCATATAAAAACGTCAAGATGTTGATTTAACCATCAAATGATATTGTTATAATACATATATAATTCAGTTTTTATCATATTCCTATTGCATTTTGTTTTCAGACGATATCCATCCTTAATATTCTACCTAATATATCATATCTAGTCATTATATAATATAAAACAGTCTGTGTTGTTGATATACAGTCAAATCTCTATTAAAAAACAATGTACAACGTTTATGACCTCTGATATATACAGTCATATCTCTATTACAAAACAATGTACAACGTTTATGACCTCTGATATATACACTCAAATCTCTATTACAAAACAATGTACAACGTTTATGGCCTCTGATATATACAGTCAAATCTCTATTACAAAACAATGTACAACGTTTATGACCTCTGATATATACACTCATATCTCTATTACAAAACAATGTACAACGTTTATGACATCTGATATATACAGTCAAATCTCTATTACAAATCAATGTACAACGTTTATGACCTCTGATATATACACTCATATCCCTATTACAAAACAATGTACAACGTGTATGACCTCTGATATATACACTCAAGTCTCTATTACAAAACAATGTACAACGTTTATGACCTCTGATATATACACTCATATCTCTATTACAAAACAATGTACAACGTTTATGACCTCTGATATATACATTCAAATCTCTATTACAAAACAATGTACAACGTTTATGACCTCTAATATATACAGTCAAATCTCTATTACAAAACAATGTACAACGTTTATGACCTCTGATATATACACTCAAATCTCTATTACAAAACAATGTACAACGTTTATGACCTCTGAT
>MJUT01053236.1:119768-149881 GCA_002080005.1 Gigantidas platifrons
GGGGGTAGGGTGTAAAAAGGGGAATGCTGTGTCCTGTCCCCAAGCACCTGTGATTTTTATTTTAAAAATTGTAATTACTTATAATTTCTTTAATCAATATTTAATGTTATCATGATTACTTAATTTACATATTTTAATGTATCAAACATTATAAAACTTGGCTACATACCTTTTTGTTAAAACACAGGCATCTTATACAGTACATATGTTGTAATTGAAGGAAATGCTTTTGAGCTGATACTCATTCAAACTAATATGGCTTAGGCTGCCTTAATTAGTAATAATTGGTAATCATGACACTCGACAAAGAAAGTATGGGCTAAATTGATTATACAATACCTGGTCATTAGTAAATGAAAAAGAATGCATCTCGGCTTCGCCTCGAGGCATTCTTTTTCATATACTATGACCAGGTATTGAATAACCTATACTAGTTACTGATATGGAGTGCAATATCAGGATAGACAGACTACCCTTTGGTCGTGGTACGGACCAGTGGAAATGACATTGCCCTCGCTTCCGGCTCGGGAGATATCATTTTCACTTGTCCGTACCACGACCCGTGGGCAGTCTGTATATCATGATATTGCCCTCCATATCAGTAACTATTATATAAATAGTTAGATCTACAATTACCAATGTGTTAAAAGTCGTTTAAGACTGGTGTTGTGATACTACGATTAATACAAAATCTATACATATTTATATTTTCGTTAATGGTCATACCAAACGTAACGTAAGCATTTTATCGTGAAAAGAAAATTAAAACAGTGATGGTCAACAATTCCAATAATGTCAACAAAACAAACAATCACCTCTCATCTTAACTGAACTGACTGAAGACAAAACAAACAATCACCTCTCATCTTAACTGAACTGACTGAAGACAAAACAGACTACGACATATAACGTTGGAAATCCAGGTCCTGGCTTGGGACAGGTACTAAAACGTGGCGGAGTAAAACCGGTTTATGGCATCCCTATCCTTCCCACTTAATAACTGTATCTCTAACTGTAACACACACATGTTATCTTTCATAATACTAAGGGGTGTTGATGATCTCGACGACATGATATTTCAATTTACATCTACAGCTAGTATTCAATCAGTGCCTTTTACAACTACATGTGTATGTGTGTGTGTGCTTTCGATTCCAGCCCATGACTAACTATGCTCGACAAGACTTGGTTTGGATTTATTCAATGATTTTCTCCTCGTACCCGCTTTCCTCTACCGATAAAAATGGCCGCGTATTATAACTGAGCTATTGTTGACCTAAGCACCAATATAAAAACTATAAAAAAAAAAAGAAAAAAAAGAAGCAACACGCACCCGACAAGTAAGCAGAAGGTGGACCTTAGTGTTCGTGAAGGGTAAGCAGTTCCTGTGTATTATAATACACCCACTGTATTACCCATTTAGTCAAGTCCGGTAAAAGCCTTGCCGGTGATAGACAATATAACACTGTTATTTCTTCTTTGCGATACTACAATCAAAATGTCATGATGTTGATTTAATTATCATAATGTGTTGCTGTAATACATCAATAATTTAATTTGTATCTAATATTATTTCCATTTTTCATCAAACAATACTCATTCTCAATATTCTATCTAATTCATCATATGTAGTCATTATGTGATCTAGAACGGTCAGTACTATTGACACAGTCTAAGCGATATTACAAAACAACGGTCAATGTATGCAACCTCTGCAATATATATTCAAGCAGTAGATAGTTGCTATTACCAGAAAATTACAACCTTCTTGTAGTCTTCTTTACCAGATAAACCCTTGAACACGATTATATTGCGTAGCATTATGCAAAGCTGTTTACCAAATAAACCCTTGAACACGATTATAAGGCGTAACATTATGCAAAGCTGTTTACCAGATAAACCCTGGAACACGATTGTAATGCGTAACATTATGCAAAGCTGTTTACCAGATAAACCCTAGAACACGATTATAAGGCGAAACATTATGCAAAGCTGTTTACCAGATAAACCCAGGAACACGATTGTAATGCGTAACATTATACAAAGCTGTTTACCAGATAAACTCTGGAACACGATTATAAGGCGTACCATTATGCAAAGCTGTTTACCAGATAAACCCTGGAACACGATTATAAGGCGTAACATTATGCAAAGCTGTTTACCAGATAAATCCTAGAACACGATTATAAGGCGTAATATTATGCAAAGCTGTTTACCAGATAAACCCTTGAACACGATTATAAGGCGTAATATTATGCAAAGCTGTTTACCAGATAAATCCTAGAACACGATTATAAGGCGTAACATTATGCAAAGCTGTTTACCAGATAAACCCTGGAACACGATTATAAGGCGTAGCATTATGCAAAGATATACGCTATAAAATACCGAAGGGGCAAATAAAAAATGAACAATCGAGATATACTGACAACATAGGGTACACAAGATGGAAGATAACCAACACAAGATGAAGAAAACTAAAAACACAAACACAATACAATATTCGTTGGACACCATTATGCACAAACAAACACAAATAACGTAAATAAGGCATGAGTCCTAAAATTTGGAATAAAGATGTTGGATAAACAAACATGTCTTATCTGTTGATGGACATCGAACTGTATTATACATGACGTTCATCAGTGTTTGTTGTGTACCATCCCATTTCAATACATTACATGTATCTTGTACTCTTTTTAGCAACCACCTGTTATGAGAGTTGAGGGAAAAACACTAAATGGAATTGATGAATGGACAGAGTCACTATCCCATTATAAGCTAAGTGTCATACATATAGACGGGAGTATAAGGTATCGGAAATTGTCTAGAAGTACATTCCATGATATGTCAAATCACATTTGATTTCTTTACTAAGTAAGTCTGAGAAATCAATTACACGTCAGACAAAAACATATTAATGAACATGATCAGAGTATGAATGACTTTTTACGTGACATTTCATCTCGCCATGGAATCTACTTAGTGAAATGGGTCTGGTTAGCGAATAAATTTGCTTCTTGAAAAACAGTTATCTACGCTCTTCCAATACAATAAATTCAATATGATAATACTTCAATATATAGCATGTCTGTATGTAAACGTTTCAGAAAGGTTTGAAGATATCAAAGTGTTAATCAGAATTCGTAGATCGAAGGACAGGCAACACAATGCCAACAGAAAAAAGGAAAAAAATGTCAAACATTCAAACTAAAAACCGGAAGTGATATTATGCGCTCCGGCAGAGTTAGCCGGTTCTGCTCCACTAGTGACACCCGTCGCAAACACAGTGATAAACCATGCATGAGGAAAATATCGCGTTGAGATTACGACAAATGTAACAATATTCATGGCCATTTGTGACACAGATACTCCGTAACAGTTAACTCAATAACGGTGTCGACCATAAAACGTTTCGAAGTGGTGTCTTCAACTTAGCCATGTAGAATCTTTAGTTCAATAGCTTCCTTGTTGCCAGGTTCAAGGAATTTATGTATGCAATAGCACTTAGTTTCCTTTGCTCTAATTAGCTTTATACACTAACGTAGGTGACCTTAGCAAAATTTGGCTATTTTGTATATACCCTTTGTTTTTTTTTGCTCACAATCATTTTGAAATTATTTGGCTTTGAAATCTTCCGATTTTGAGGGTACCTGGTAACGTTTATTCCAGAAACACGTCGTGCCTACTAAATATGATATTTACATTTTTATTGTAAATTTGAATCATGTTTTCTAAATGTGTACGATCTCTTATTATTTGTCAGTTTGTAGTAGTCTAAACGAGCAATGACACTCTCTTAACAGTAGAAATGTGTGAAATTAAATACCGACACGTCCTGACTTAATCAAAATTAAACCTCCCCTAAGCCGAAATTTCACGACTTGTTCAATGTGTATTGTATGCGGGTTTAAAATGACCATCAGACATTTCAAAATATAAATCATGGCACTAAGGTATGATTTATACAGGATAATATTAAAGTTTAACCACTGGTTTAATGTCATTTCTGTCTTTTTAATGTAAAAATAGCATTACTTTCAATCTAATAAAAGCCTAATCAACACCGAGATATTAGTTGTTTTTTTTTCAATCAGACATTTCTAAATATAAATGACGGCACTAAGGTATGATTTATACAGGATAATATTAAAGTTTACACACTGATTCAATGTCATTTCTGTCTTTTTAATGTACAAATACCATAACTTGTCGATGTAATAATTGCCTATTCAATACACAAAATTAGTCCCTTTTGCAATCAGACAGCAAATTGTGTTAGTAGTGAAGACGATATAGACCTGTTTATTCATATTTATGGCATTAATATCTGTATTATACATTATTCCCTCTATGGATCCCGCTGGGAGAAGAACAAAACATTAGTTAGCTCAAATGTAACTCTGAAGCTGTTGGGTTGAATGCCCAAGGACCTTATTCACAAAGCATCCGTTAATTAGCGGACCCGTTAGGTTAACGGAGATGTTAACGGGTATGTCCGCTAAATTTTAAAGTGGTATTCACAAACGTCTCCGTAAACTTCAAGTTAACGGGTGCGTTAATAACGGGTCCGTTAGTATGCAAATGAGCCGAAAAAGTTGTATCAAGTATTTTGATTGGATAAGACACTTTCATCCTTTCCAAATAAAGCCACTGCATTAAGCTTCCCATAAAAAAATTGCTTTTTGGTTGAAGGAAAGTATAAGAATGAAATTTAAGTAAATGGTAGACCGTGTGATAAATAAAGTCATCACTGATAAAACTAAAATATACTTAGTATATAAAGTAGATGGTCGAGAGAGAGATACATTGTACAATATATGAACATTTGCGGAAAATATAACATTTATTTGCACGAACCTTAGAAACAGATAGCAAAGCGGACCTTTGATAAAGATAATTGAACTTTTAATTTTTTACTGCTATTTCATTTAAATTGGACCTTGCCAGTGAAATTCCTATTACACTGCAATTGGTAACTTTTCAGCATTGATAAAGGGAGTCGTATAAACTTTTGCTTTATACTGGACAATGTCCTGTATAAAGCATTTTTTAAATGGGGCCCATGACGGGGAATACGAATTTTAATTATTTTTTTTATATAGAAAACAGTGAGAAAAAAATATAGTACTGCAGTATAAAGACAATAAAGGTATGGTGTCTTTTTATATGAGATTTATTTGTATTCGGTACGAAACAGGGGGACTGCTCGGCAAAGCCTCGCAGTACCCCTGTTTCTTAGCCTCATCCAAATAAATCTCATTTTAAAAGACACCATAGCTATATTGTCTAATTATGGGCGGATCCATATTTTTTTCGAGGGGTATCCGGAAAATTGCCAAGTTTAAAAGATAGTCCAGACAATTTTTATATATTTGTTTGAAATTTTTGTAGGGCAGAGGGAGGGGTTCCGTAACCAAATGACTCCACCCACTCCACACACACGCGCACGCACACGCACACGCACGCACGCACACACTGGATCCGCCCATGCCTATTACACCAAGGAAGTACATCATTTGTTGATAAACACGAAGCGATATATTCCATTCTGACATCTCCAAGGAAAGATAGATTGATTTTCAAAAAGACGGTGGGCGGGAGATATCACTTTGAGTATGATCACAGTTCCTCTAGTTGATTTTGTCGTGTAAGATGTATGTTGATTTTTTTTTTTTTAATTTTCCGTTTACTCATGTTTCATCCATTTGAATAAATGAAGAATATTTTTTCCATGAATTTATATACAAGGGGCTCAAAGATGAATAGTTCATTCATGCCATGAGTGGAAATTTCCCAAAATGCTTTATTTTATATAAATTGTAGAATATTCTGCACATTTTGGTAAAAGCATGATTAAAATCTGTCAAGAAACAAATTCATTATATTTTTTGAAAAAATTTTATTTTTAATATTAAATATAAGATTATGGAAAAATTAACGTTTGCAATACTTTTTGCCAAAGCTTACATGTCTTGCTAATGAAAAAAAAAAGCAATATGACATATTATTTTACGCATTCCCATCATAAAAGGATTTTGTTATTGCTCTTATATCTAAATGTCCGATTAACGGGTACGACAACCTATCCGTTAATTTTCTCCGTAAACTAGAAGTTTAACGGGAACGTTAACTGACAGTGCGTTAAGTTACGGAGGCTTCGTGAATACCAATTGTTTAGCGGAAATTTTTAACGGAGACGTTAACGGATGCGGTAGTTAACGGACGCTTTGTAAATAAGGTCCCAGACGTTAATTTGAAAATATCTAATATAGTTCCATATCGTTTGGGGACAACACTGGGGTAGATATATTGTATGCTTGTCATTTGCTTGAGACTATTGTAATATTTATTTCCTGTGACTGTATCATTCATTGATCATATATAAATTGATTTAAAATGCTGAGCGAGTTGCTGTAAAATAAATAATAAAAAATATATGTTTATATATCATGGCTATATGGTGAAACTTTTATGAAAGTTAATTTAAATAGAGATGGCCAACAATTCCACCGATATCTACAAAACGTACAATCGCGTCTCGCCCAAAAGCAATGAAGACAGTTGTTACGCTATACTAGGGAATGTTCTAATAGGAATCATTCACCGCTTCTCCCGTTTGGTGACGCTACTGTTCCATAAGTGGTTAATTGTGCGTTTGAATCACAAAGACGCTTGTATCTTAACGTTAACCTAATGACGGCACTGAATTATAAAACTTGGATGGTGCAAACATTGAAGCTTAACTAGTACAGTGCGGGTGATATTACCTGTTAGAAGTATAGATTTAGTTGACGAGTATATGTAAAATAAAAGTAATATCTTTAAGTCGCAAGAAAAGAGTTTTCTTATGACCATATTAAGAAATAAAACGGACGTTTACAAGCCACATCGGCATGTACCTTGGTGTAGCCTATACATGTTCATAAAAGGTGTAATGTCTACATGATGCTTGGTTACTCACACTGCAATACTGATGAACTTCATTGCAACATTTTAAAGTATACATGAATTTCGGGAAATACTACCTCTAAGTGAACAAAATAGAATAATAAAGTCCCTGTCTCCACATACAAAATTTTGAATTAATATATACAGGTCTCTCTATATTTAGGCAATCTTCAAATCTAAATCACACTCTTTAAGATTATTTGGTACAAAATTATACAGATAATACATTCCTTCTTCGTGTAGTGTTATTAACTGTTGACGATTCGACAACAAGCGGGTTAATCATAGCATTTATTTTAGAAAGATTTTGAGCAGATGTATTATGAATTGCATAATAAATACTGAAATAAAGAAAATTCGTTGTTTCTTACTATTTTAAATTATTTTCGACAGATTTTGGTAACATTCAAATATTTTGTACAATCAGACTGGCGGATCATCGTAAAAAACCTGGAACTGCCATACAATGTAAAACTGAAGACTCAAGTTGTCACCGACAGAATTCCGTCTGGATTCGTGCTGATCAATCTTCAGTTTTCTGTGTAGTTTTTTGTAGACCACCACTATTTATCATTTTGTCCTTTTCTTTTGGCCATTGCATTGCCTGCCCTTCTTCGATATATGACTTCCGATAACCCTTTTGGCATCTACAAACTTTTCTTATCTGTTGACCTATACACGCACCACTCCCAATTATCAAATTTATTTCATTGTAATATATATGTAAAACATATTGAAGATTATAATTATTTGGCATAATGAACTTTTTAATGATTAAGGACTAAAGGCAAAGCACATGATTTTTGTAGGTTTATTCCATTCTAATGCAAGTAAAAACGTTATTGATAACTTTAGTTAGCTACCTGTTATTGAAATGAACAGTCAAACGATTTAAATTACAATTTCAGTAATGCTACGAAAAAAATCGGGAATTTGTATAAAACCCAGCGTTCTTTACAATAAAAACAAACATAAAAAAAATGTAAACGTACATGATTGGAAACGTACGGACGACTGGGTTTGGTGTTTAACACCACTTTCAACAAATTTCAGTGGGGGTCAGTTTTATTGGTGGAAGAAAACCACGGACCTGCCACACATTTATTTTGAATAAGCTCCCCTTTAAATGATATAAAGTACCAACTATGCTACTTGAAAATTATATTTGTTCATTGTTACAAGATTTTTTTATTATTACTTGTTCTTTTTCTGTGTTTGTTGAAAATTGTATATTACTGCCTAAAGGTATAAATGAATTTGTTGTGTTCCTGTGTATTGTACATGTATGGTTTTGATTTTTTATCCTTTTACCCAGATTTTTATTATTAGTCATAAAGGGACTATTTTTTCCCAGAACAAAAATTCTGTTTCAGAGTGCATTTTTTTACAGGTACAAAAATGTAGCATCGAAATCTTTTCATCATAGTGAAATACACCCTTTCCCCCTTATGCTAATGCAAAGAAATGAAATGTGATACACGTATACACCGTTAGGAATTTAATTAATAACCTAATATCTCTGTCGTACTGTAGTCAACTGTTCCAGCGCAATGGTTGTAAGTACAAAATACAGAACTATTAAAAATAAAGAAGCGGCCCGTATTGAATATCCCGCAATACGGGTAACTTCTTTTGTTTCATAGTAGTTTATCTAACTTGTACAATAATGTTATGATTTATAAAATAAAAAAAAGTCGTGAGAACAGTTTTGTTTGTGAACGAAATGTACAGAATTTTCCTATTTATGTTATAAGGGCATTATATATTGAAGTGTCCTTGTACCTAACGTTAACAATTCAAGCGTCATCGAGATTAAAACGTTCCGCTAACCACTTATGGAACAACAGCGACGTCTGTCGAAAGAAATTTGGTGAATGATCCCTATTGTCACGACTTTCGAAACAGAGATTTATATACCTGTCATATAAATGTCATTCAGGAAACTGATTACATAAATTAAAATAATCTCTAGAATATAATTATGGTCATCCTCATGAATGCGTTATATCGTAACTGTCAGTTTTATTACTGGAGGAAACCGGAGGACCCGAAGAAAACCACCGACCTGTCGCAAGTCACTGACACATTTTATCACATAATATTGTACACCTCGCCCTGATCGAGATTCGAACTCACAACGATCGTTGTGAGATTCCCTGTTTTCAAAGGCTTGAAGAAATGTTCCGGGTGTACCTATTGAAAGGTTATCGCATTTGATCTGTTTTATACTATACACCGACTGTGCATTGAGGACATCCCTACTAGTGTTATGCACGAAACAGGATAATCTTAGCTTTAAGAAGCATGTGGTTTAGTTCACGATTTTGTGTGTGGTACTTCATGTTATTCGGTCTTTTATTTTTATTGTGTTCATCATTTAATACTTCAATAGTGCTTTGTCTAATCCAGTTAAACTAAAGTACAATAATTTAATTTGATTTGAATATTTCAATCTGATTGACTAATCCGCCTGGGGAAATTTTGGCTATACTCGATAACCTGGGTTGGTATTGTGACGTCACCAACGTGGTCATCCGCCAACGACAAATTCAAATATTCACATGAAATAATCGTAATTAAGATTGAGGAATCATTAAATTTTGTTGTAAATATTAAATTATAAGGAATATTTGAAATTGTTGAACAGGTTATACTTGCATAACCTGGTTTGGGTCAGTTTACGCTTTTCATAAACCGCTTCGCGGTTTATTAAGCGTAAACTGACCCAAACCAGGTTATATCGTATAACCTGTTCAACAATTTCAAATATTCTTTAAATAACCAACAAAACGATTGAAATATTTAAGGAATATTAATTGCGATTATTTCATGTGACTATTTGAATTTGTCGTTAGCTGATGAACACGTTGGTGACGTCACAATACCAACCCAGGTTATCGAGTATAACCAATGTTGCTCCAGGCGGATCAGCCAATCGGATTGCAGTATTCACATCAAATTAAATTATTAATTGATATTGCATTGTCTGTCCTCCGATTTACGGATTCTGAATTATCTCTTTGGTAACTTCAAATGTTTTCTATGTACGGTGTGTTACCATGGACAACACAATGGTCGTAATACAATGTTGACGATTTCTTTGGATTAGTCTTCAACAACAAAAAAACTTGTATATTTACTGCATTGTTCTACAAGGACGACCGATTAGATTATATTAGTTGAAACTTACGTATTATATATATGTACGTTTTCATTTCTATTATCATGTGATGGCATATAATCCATATAATAACAAAGTTTATAATATAATTTGCTTTTCAAAGTTTGCTTAAAATTTATTTTTTCATACTTACGTTGGAAGGATTCGATATTTTAGCTATCAAGAAAATACCAAATTGCACAATTATTCGATGAAATATGATTTCTATGTTTCATAATTCGTTCAGACTATGTATCATAGCAACGGCAAACATAATAGATCTTACTGGTCTAACAGAAGCAACACTTGTCTACCATAACAGTGCAATGACTTGTCGATGTTAATTGTTATATATAAAAATCTTAGCAAGAAGCATTGTATATTACGATGTTAAGTATAGAGTCAAATACAATAAATCATTCAACCGATATTGTGGTTATTTTTCCCATTTTATGGTGGCTGGTTATGTTGATTTATGGTGCTTAACTCCTCTTTCAGCAATATTTCAGCTATATCGTAGCGGTCAGTGTTTTTAGTGGAGGAAACCGGAGTACTCGGAGAAAACCACAGACTTATCACATAAAGTTGCATCGAGTACACCTCGCCATGAACGGTGTTCGAATTCCCAACTTTGAATTGCGTCTGGCTACAAATACTCAGCAAGAACATATCTGTAAACAGTCATGATCCATGTTCACGACAAACTTTTTATGTTTTCATTGGATGATAGTGACTTTTAACGCAACAAAAAAATTCAATAAAAAAAATGACCCTGCTCAAATTTTGCTTGCACCTAATTGTTGTTGAGTAGAGGGCAGCATATTTTGTGAAAACTTAAAGCACGTGGTCTGAAACGCAACATTCCTGTCTATGGTCTTGCTCTTTTTTATGTAAAAACAAATACGGGTAAAAGTTTCCGTATTATTCTATCGATGATCTAATAAACTGCAGTTAAATTGCAAAATGCAAATGATAAATGCATTTTCTCACAAGATTAAATCAATTTAACCAATTCATTAAAGAAATATACATCATTCTGATATATCTTATGATTTAACAATTAATCGTTTTAAAACAATTTTAGCAATATCAAGTAATAAATGAAATGAAACTCAACAAATTAAAACTGATGAATTGCTGAACGACATGATTGTCATAAAGACTAGCTTAGTCGTGTTATTTCAAACAAATCAAGAATTTTAAAATCTTTTGTTTTCAATATTATTCTACAAATCAAGATACTACTATATACATAATTGCCCTCTTAATCTAACAATTATATCATTTTGTCCACGCCTTCCTTCTGCCCCTCCCTTTCGTATATATGCACGAACAATTTATGTAAGAAATACACACATTGGTTTCTGTTTTGATCCTTTGGTAAACTACTTTGAAGGGGAAATTTGTATATTTAAACCTAATTTTCTAGGCTTAGTCAAAGTTCTTAGCTACAATAGCTTAATAGTTCTACATATACATCATTTCTTATGTGAGTGTTCTCAAATGTAAAAGAGAATATGAAAATATATAGCAATTTTTCCTTTTGCATTTCATATGTGTATTATTTGCCATATAGCAATCCTCGCGTCTTGAAGGACTTTCATCTTAAAACGAAAAATTGTCAAAGTCACATAAAACTCGTTATTTTTTCAAAACGGAAAAAATATATAGATATGGCAATATGTAATTAGTTCAGGTTAAATGTAATCATGTTGCCCTAAAGTTGCCGGCAGCTTCGTGGAAGTAAGCCTTTTAATTATAGTCCATAGCATACGGTCAATTTTTAAACAAATTCAAAAGATAGCTCTATATTTTCATTAACGCATCACATTATCGAAACTAATGTTCTCCTCCCTCAGGCATAGGTGAATTTAGACGATTTTGATTAGCCTGTTTAGACACTCTGAATTTATTTCTTCCAAACACTTTTGAATTATTAAGCTGTTCACTATTCACTATTGATCGTACCTGATGAAGATTGTTTCAGAGATGTGTCGTGAGCACTAAATTTGATACCTATGTTTTTTATACTTATTGATTGCCTTTAAATATGAATTTTATGTTGGATCATATTTTTGAACCGAAACATAAAAGAACAAAATCTGTCTTGTAAATATGTTTACCAACCTTGTCTCATGTTCAGTAAACAAAGAAAATACTTTATATTTTCAGGGACTTGGATATTGCTTTATAATCAAGTATCACCCGACAGGTGAATAGGTCAAATATTACCGGACAAACATTCTTTACACAAACAACAACAGACAGATCACATTACCAAGTCATATACTGATGTGGTTATTCCTAAATGATACTATTAAATTCTATTGTCAAGTTCTATAGCTCAATTAGACAATCCATTGATTTTTTACTCCTTTGGACCTTGAGATGCTAATTCTCTTAATTTATTTGGGAAATGGCATTGACTCTATACGAAAAGTTAGAAGATCGAAAAGAGATAATCAGAAGTCGTAAATCGAACAAAGACTGATAAAAAAAAGGACAAGTAATGGGCTATGCAACACTAAATATAAAGCTTGATTGATCACCACGAACCCCATTGAATACGGAGGGTGAAGGCTGGTGCTAAGTCATGATCATATTGCACATTTAAATAATATCAGTAGGACTACTAAGCTCCAACATTTCACCTTAATTTGTCTATTAGTGGTGTTGCACAAACAAATCACAATACGGATAAACCAAGGTATACAAGAGAAATATATATTTAATATTACATAAATAAAATGAAAAACAAAAAATACCACACGGTCGAAACACAAAAAATAGATATGGTGCGATCCCATTTACCGATTTAATCCCGCCACATTTTTGTGCCTGTCACAAAACAGGACCTTTTTGTGTTCAGCGAAGCAAGCTCTGCTAAGATGAGGGGTGATTGTTCGTTTTTTTATATTGGTGGAATTGATGACCATCAAGCACTGTTTAAACTTTATGTTGATAATAAATATTAGACAACAAAATATTACAGTTAAAATTCAGGAATTAACAGCATATCCAACACCATGCGTTAGTAGTTCTTTTAAACAGACATAATCTAATTTCTCATATATGTTAGAAATGTTATAGTATATTAAATATTTTTATATCGTTAAGGATTCTAACCAAAATTATTTTCCTATTCTGTACACTGCTATATGACAGTATTTGTTTACTGTTATTGAGCTTGTTATACTACGCACCAAAACACACTGTGACAATGTTTATAATGAAGTTTTATTGTCGATCCAAATGGGAATCGACTTTATATTGGTTTCAACTTCCTGTGACCTCGGTAGTTTCCGGCTAAATTCGCCCTGTATTAGTATCACTAAACACCTACGGGAAAAGAAAGCAAACTAAATGCACCTTCCGCAAAGCTGCGTGTAGTTTTCGCTTTGGAAGAATGAATTCATGTGTACATAATGCAGCATTTCTTTAGCACATTATTGATGATATTGTTAATTCAAAAGCTACACGTGGGAGAATTCATGCATTTCTATTTCGGCTATATGGGATTGTCCTTTTCAGTTTCATTGTTTTAATTTAGAAATAATATTGGTTTGGTAAGAAGTCTTTAGGTCTGTTAAAATTGGAATTTAATCATTCACATTTTGGCGGTAATACGCATACAGGTGGGTTGTCACTGAGCTGCAAATAGATAATACCTGTATCCAGACGCTCTTAAGAACTTTAAGTGGTGGTACGTTCTGCATAATAAGTAAGTAAGGCTACGGATTTAAATGAACACGATATACTTTCCAACATTACACTTAGACACAAATCAAAGTAAAGGAACGGCGTTTTATTGCTGTTCTACATTTCACAGTCACAGTAGGGTGTTCAATACAGGGAATAACTCACAGTCTAACATGAGTGTGAAACTGCATTTAGCCTGCAGTTGAGCGGCACTCTCCATTTTTGTCGACACATTCTACATTTGGGAATCCTTGTCGTTCTGGTGTAACTTTGTGTATAAAATGTTATTCCCAGATATGGGGTGATCAAAGAAAACAAAATACGGCTGTAGTATTCTTACAAATACTATATTACAGGGCGGTTTTTATGTGCAATTGTAGTGCATGTACACTAACGCGTTTGTAAATTGTGTTTAGATAATACAAGTTTGTATTTTGCAAACAAAATATGAGGTTTATGCGAGCAAACAAAACTAATACAATTCTTGTCTCTTATTTAGTCCTTATACATGTATTAAATTAGAAATGCAGACGTTTTCAAGAGGGAGAATTTCTGTTAGGATCGTCGGACATACTTATAACATATATTATCAATATCAAAAGCATGTAAATGTTTTTCCAGCAGGAAGTTGTACAATTTGATGTCACCAAGGGTGAAACCGATCGCTTACTGTTAAAGCATCGTTGAATGTTTTATTAGACTAAATCGTTTTTCTTTTTGTTTATGATCTTGATAAAGCTAGTCTTATTGAGGCAATCTTATAACTGAAGTTCTCTGCTGGTAGCTTTTCTCACCTAAAAGATTATAGGTATGATCGATAAGAATGACACTCTTTTCCAAGTGACATAATCTTTCAAATGAAAATCATATTTTCTAAATACAAACCCAGGTTTTTGAGCAAGCAAATGATGAATAGATATTCTGTTTCGGAATTTTCCTTTTTGTTAAATTGTTTAATATGAGTAGTTTATTTTATAAATTCTATCCATTTATGTACGAAATATAAGAGGCTTACCGTTCGCGACACCTTTGGTCACTCCCATATTTTGGTGGGGTTCGTGTGTTTCATCGTATTAGTTTTCTGTGTTGTGTTGTGTTTTATGTTTGCCCCTATCTGTTTTTTTTTCTAACGTTAATTTATACGAGTCTCTGATCACAAAAATGACTGATACATTCTTTTACGAAAGCTACATCAGTTATGATTTTTAACTTTGTTAATTACTACTTTATAGTTTATTGGTTAAAAGATCGGCAAAGTTCTCTGGAAACCTTATGCTTTTAATTGCCATTGCATTTCACTATGCAACAATCATATGTGTACACCAAGTTAGCTTTTCTGTGTATATTGTATCCTTATTTGAATACCTTTTAATGGCTCTCTAATCTTTTGCCTTGCGAAGGTTATTACAGAAACACGTCGAGAGGATAACATTACATTTCTATGGTGTTCTTACTATCACTGGGTAGGTACTTCTGCTAGTTGACTACTAGTCCCCGAGGGTATCTTTTTCCCATTAGTAAGTGTTACACAACTGACATGGTTTATCGGATGTATTTATCATTGAAATGTACAATTCCTTAATTATGTTATTATTATCAAAGCTAATGTTATCTTCTCTGAGTCATAGATATCCATAGTTTATTTCGGATATCCTGTTCCAGCCCTTTGGTTTTCTTATCCAAGAAATGTGTCAATTGGCATCAAAACCTGATCAAGAACCTGAGTTCACCCCTTACATTTTAGTGGGGTCCGTGTTACTCCTTTGTTTAGTTTTCTGTGTTGTAGTTTTTGCTTATTTCTCTTCGTTCTGTGTATCGTACCCTTTGTTGCCTGGGTCTCTAGATTGTCAATACTTGATTGTCCCTTCTCTTCGTTCTGTGTATCGTGCCCTTTGTTGTCTGGTTCTCTAGATTGTCAATGTTTGATTGTCCCTTCTCGTCGTTCTGTGTATCGTACCCTTTGTTGCCTGGGTCTCTAGATTGTCAATACTTGATTGTCCCTTCTCTTCGTTCTGTGTATCGTGCCCTTTGTTGCCTGGTTCTCTAGAATGTCAATACTTGATTGTCCCTTCTCTTCGTTCTGTGTATCGTGCCCTTTGTTGCCTGGTTCTCTAGATTGTCAATGCTTGATTGTCCCTTCTCTTCGTTCTGTGTATCGTGCCCTTTGTTGCCTGGTTCTCTAGATTGTCAATGCTTGATTGTCCCTTCTCTTCGTTCTGTGTATCGTACCCTTTGTTGCCTGGGTCTCTAGATTGTCAATACTTGATTGTCCCTTCTCTTCGTTCTGTGTATCGTGCCCTTTGTTGCCTGGTTCTCTAGATTATCAATACGTGATTGTCCCTTCTCTTCGTTCTGTGTATCGTACCCTTTGTTGCCTGGTTCTCTAGATTGTCAATACTTGATTGTGCCTTCTATTCGTTCTGTGTATCGTGCCCTTTGTTGTCTGGTTCTCTAGATTGCCAATACTTGATTGTCCCTTCTCTTCGTTCTGTGTATCGTGCCCTTTGTTGCCTGGTTCTCTAGATTGTCAATTCTTGATTATCCCTTCGGTTTCCTGTAACCTTTATTTACACGTTTGATATACAATTCGTCTTTTTCCTTTGATGATTTTATTTATTTAAGCAACTGCTTGTCATTTTATTTCAGTAAAATGTCTTTGAAATGGATTTGGAATTTTTTTTAGATCGATGGAATGTATGACGAAACAGATCATACTCGGTTTTTATAAGTATGTCAGATCAATATTTGTTGAATATTTCCGATTTATTCATATTATGTACATGTGTTTGTTGTCATTTGCATGGATGACTTCAATCGAAAACGTTTTGTATCTGTCGAAAGCACAAATTTTGATTATCGTTCTGGAAATAAACAAAGCAGCGTCGGGTAGAATATAACAAGTAAATATCTAACTTAATGCATATGACTCGATTGTTGAATAACCCTTTGACTGATCTAAGGACATATATCTCCCCTGTTGGTAGACTGAGCTAGAGACATATATGTCCCCTGTTGATAGACTGAGCTAGAGACATATATGTCCCCTGTTGGTAGACTGAGCTAGAGACATATATGTCCCCTGTTGATAGACTGAGCTAGAGACATATATGTCCCCTGTTGATAGACTGAGCTAGAGACATATATTTCTCACCCCTTGGATAAAGTAGTCCGTTAATTTAGGTGAAAAAGACTGTTCTATCTTTACCAGGTTCCTGGGTAAGACAAGCTACACGCCCTTATTCCTGCAAAATTGTTTTCCGTTGTTGAATTAAACTTACGATTTAAAGAAATGCATCTGTGTCTTGGCAGTATTTTAAATGTATTTTACAATAAAATACAATGTATTTTATAAATATATTATATATGCTACTACAACAGCGATAAATACCTGTAAAATAGTTATTTGACGTGGGTCAAAGGGATGTATTTTTTTTTTATTTATGTTAGTTACTAACAAGACAGAGCACTCTATATTTCGTCAAAGCAAACAAATATTGACACGATAGAAAGAGATGAGAAAAAGAGTTAAACACCGTACAAGGTGCAGATTTGTTTAATTATTGTAGAATCTATCACAAGTTGCTAACTTTATTATTTTGAACCCTTTAAAAGTAGTAAAATGAAAATCTTTTTTATCTTTATTTTATTACGTGACATTTTGGTTCTGTGATACGGTTCGCAAATTAATACGCCAAACTACACAAAAAGTAAGCAAACATTGACACGGTAGAAAGGGGTGAGAGTCAAACACCGTGAAAGGTTCAAGATAGTACAATCTGACAAGCCTCGTCCGATACGATTTAGATCTTACCCTCGGGTGTCACATATTTTAATATCTTGCACCTCTTCCTGTATTAGACCTTATATGTCCTTTGAAAAAGAGATTTACTTTTATTTTTATTTTCTTTAAGAATAACGTACTCAAATACATTATAATTAGATTACACAATTTGAAGTCAGATACATATAGTCATATACGTGTTTGTATATAATAACCACGTTGAAATTAAAAAGAAACGGTAAGTAACGTCACATTGCCGTTATAATGCCGTCATCCTGCTGAAAGGGTCATAACGTCAGGAATAATACCACACACGACGTTACGATTATACACGAAACGTCGCAGTCAAAGGGATAACCTTCACTGGGTCCGGTAATGGTAAAATAATATTGGAAAGCCAGATAATTTAAAAGTCTTTGGGAGCAAGTAAACGACAGAACCTAAACATGATTTCAGAATAAACGACAGAACCTAGACATGATTTCAGAATAAACGACAAAACCTAGACATGATTTCAGAATAAACGACAGAACCTAAACATGATTTCAGAATAAACGACAGAACCTAAACATGATTTCAGAATAAACGACAGAATATAAACATGATTTCAGAATAACAGTTGTTGGAGATGATACAGAGCTTAATATTACATGTACAGAATTATTTATTGTTTATGCAGTAAAACACTGGGTATGTGTCTTTTGCTTGTTCATATATTTTGCATACATTTTTTTTTAGGTTTTTGTGTTGTCCTATTATGTGTCTTTAAGTTCTGGGTTCCTTGTTGTAATGTCGGTTACGATTTCCGCATAAAACCGATGTTCGATTCAGTTGATTGTAGGAGGGCTCATGTCTTATTTACATTATTTATTTTTGCTTGCGTATAGTTATGTCCAACATATATCGCGTTCTTTCTTTTTTTTCTTCGTCTTGTGTACGCTATATTGCCAGTTTCTCTTGATTGTGCATTTCTGACGGTCCTTTCTGTATTCTCTGACGTTTATTCAAACTGACAATATCATTGATTATTTCTTCTAATCTCTTCCTTCTTTTAGTTAAAATGCCACTGGCATATATTATTACGCAAAAATATCATCGGAAACTACTAGAATTATGGAAACTATTTCCTGCAATTTTCTCAACTTTTCCACATACATCATGACCTAGAATCGTTTTTAACATATAACGTATGTAAAGCTTAGCTTAGAATCGTCGCAAATGCTCATGATTTTACAACATTAATAGCTCTTTTTGAATCATTATATTTAATTTATTCTTTTTTAAATCGACACACAAGTATTGCTAACTTTTATTATGCATATTCTCACCAATATAAACGCTTTTTCCATAGTTTCACACAATTTTATGTGATGCACCTGATGCTATTATTTGTTATCAGTAACGTCGTAATGTCTTTGACAGAGTCAGTCCGTGAGATCAAAGGAAAACTGAACAAAATAAATCACAAACAATTATGTACTTATTTTTTGTCGAAGCAAAGAGATGAAAGAGACATATTTACTTACAAAGAAGTTTGTAAAACATAAAACATTTAAACAAATATTATGTAATTAGATATATTCCAATTCATTGAAAGACAAACTTATTTTTAATATAAAAAAAAAACAAATTCAGATTCGAACAAACAGTTATCTTAAACTGATATCATGAAAATGTTCGAGTTTGTAATTGCTATGTTTCTAGGTTGTACTTTCCAACTGACGGTCGGGATTCTTATTGGTACCAACTGTGCTCATTATATCATACAATTGTGTCTTTAGTAGTACGAAGCAAGCTTCACTAGGTTGTACTTTCCAACTGACGGTCGGTATTCTTATTGGTACCAACTGTGTTCATTATATCAGACAATTGTTTCTTTAGTAGTACGAAGCAAGCTTCACGCATGAGCTTCTTATAAGAAACTAAAAGAAGGAAGCGCGGTCCCTTATTTTCACATGCGGTTGCATAGTTGATGTTCTTATACTTAGTAATTCATTTTTAGTGACTATATGCAGGTTTATTGCATCTTTCTCATTGAATCTGAGTCAAAATATACCACATATACAGTTAGGTATGCTTCCCACCTTTACCTACACCTCAAATTTATGGCAGTTTAAGACGGAATATTTAAAATAAAATAGAAGATATATACCTATTTACACTTACATGTAGCAAAGTTCCAGGAACGCCTGCTGATGAAGTGTATTGTTTGTCAGTTGATATGATATTCCAGAGCTTGTGGGTGATCTCTGGATTTCCTTTTTAATGCATGGCTGTTAACAAGGAAGTTTCTGTATGTATCAAGGGTTCCTAATGGCTAGGTTGAAGTCACATCTTTGGACGTTTCACGAAAGCCATCATTACTTGATTAATCGTAACGACATATCTACATCACATATGAATACGGACATCTTTGGTTTGTCTCATCCTTCTTTCCACTTTCTTGACTAATCACCTGGTTTTTAATACTTAGTGCCACTAGTGAAACCTATCATTCTAGAACACACGCGTGCACTGTCAGTTTTAAGTAGGGTTCGTATTATAAAAATCTTTCAAAGTAGAGTTTTGTCGACCATAGTTTTATTTTGGCCATTGCATTACCTTTCCTTCTTCGATGGTCGACTTCTGATTCCTCTCCTGGTATCTTTTAGCTCTTCTAACCCATTTGTGACTTTAATTCAATGGTTTTTATATAATATCTTGTCTATAAAAAGAAATAAATAGGCTAAATTTATACTTGACTTGCTACATTCATCAAGTACATGTGATTAACGTTTTGGTAACCTTCAACAATAATATGCTTATCCATTTTTTCCAGATTGTGAATAATGCTATAATTGAAATGTCACAACAGTAATTGTATTTAATTCAAAGCTTTTATCAGTAACAATACGATTATATGCATATATAAACACTACTCTGAGCTCGTTTAGTAAAACCTGGAATACATTTTTATCAACTTTTGGTATCTGGAGGATATTTAATGCTTCAGTTAGAAAGCATTATATTCCACAAAATGTCTCAAGCATTTCGGGAATTTGATAACAAATTGTCGTTGACATACTATTTATTCAAAGGACATGGCTAATGGTGGCGACTGTAACACTTTCGAAGTGATGACTTCAGCTTAACCAAGAGAAATCCTTGGTTTAGTGGCTTCCTTGTTAGCAACAACTCTCAATCACGGACATCCTGATAGGAACCACAAGCTCTGGAATATCGAATCTAATGAGAGATCCATGCCCCATATGCAGGTGTTGCTGGAATGTTGCGACATATAAAGGGAAAGTTCACAATGGGAAATATTGAAATCATCTGATTTGTCGTAAAGTTTCCTTCTTAACCGCCCCTCACTGTTAAGTTCATTACTATATATAAGCTATGGAGGAATGAGGCATAGATGGAACAGCGACTTCTGATTGCCACTGAAATATAAAGAGTTTGGTATGGACACAAGGAATCGCTTTTTGGGGCGGCTGCAATACGCCTACTTGTTTATGAAATCTGCAAGATTTTTTTAACGAACAAGAAGTGTGGCACTATGCACACACATTATCCATTATGGTTTTCATTTAGTTTCCAGACTTATGACTTGACAAAACTCATTGAGCAAGTACCTGTCAGCCGTCACATGGGGAGGCACTGTGGGTTGAGCTCTGGAAACCGTCAAAGCAAACTACTCAGTATCCACATATCTAAATACTCTATATCACAAATAAATTCCCATCGTTTCGAGGTATACACGATTCAAGCTTATCTAGAAGCCGTAAACTAACCAAAGACAGATAATGTAATGACCAGGTTAAAAAGGACAAAAAGAATGCAGATGCTCCGAAAGGCTAAGGATGTCCTGTTCCACTAGTGATACCCGTCGTGTTACGCTTCTTATCAATTGAGTAATAATTCCTGAAAAAAACCCTGAAAGAACGGTGGTTTTATTCTGATGTTCTCATGTCCCTCAACACTAAAGATTGCTGTTACGAGACAATTGGGATTTTTTTTTCAAAAGGGATCAATATTCAATATCCCAATCATATACAAACCAAACAAATGTTATCCCTAGCATGACAATCTATCAAAGTAATCAAGTGTGCCTAGTTTGGAGTTAGTAATGACAGCAAATTGTGCTATGACTGACACAATCTTAAACGTACATATGATATGGTCATTGCCTGGATATTGTCCTTATCAGAATATTATAGAAATGTTAGAAATGACGACAGTACCATTTCAGCCTGCAGACAACGTCCACATTTGAAGCCATATTAAACTAATATCGATGAATTCATTTGATGTCATTCTACATGAAATATTATACTGTTTTTGTATTTATCTTAACCAAGGACTGCTTAGATATTATGTTTCTACACGACTCACAAATCATTTATTTGTATTCGGGTCTTTCGTCTGATGGAATTCTAATTCAAGTCGGTGTTTGTCATGATCAATGCAACATTGAAAGCAAGTCGTAACATTTAAATGACAAATTGTTTTTATTAAAAATGCACAAAACATAGCTAATTGTCTTTGTGGGTGACTTCTTTATCAGAAATTGTAAATAAATATATGAAGGTTAAAAATCATTCAATGACTACATGAATGTAGCCACTCCTAATGTGATTGATTAAAATGGACAACGACCAAAATACCACACTGATAGAACAGTTCCAAAATTCAAATATAAAAATCACAGAGAGGGGCAAAATTGATTCCTATAACACACAAATATATAACCCCTCACTTATCTGGCTTGGTACATACACTTCAATAAAAGTGGCGGGGCTTATCTAGTTTTATGTGCCCAAACATACTTCTATTGTGGTAAAATGAACAAGATAAAATACCACACTGTCGGAACAGTTGCTACAAATCCTAATGACAACTTCTAATGTAACGTATTTAATAATAGTAAAGCTATCACAATGTTCTAATAAGTTCTTGTTAAATATATCAACTGTATTGTAACGGCTACCTACATGGACTTCATTTGGAATCATTGAATTCCTAAATAATGTAATTATTAATAAAACTAAGTTTCTCCTCCTTCAGGCATAGGTTACCTTAGTCCATCCTGTTTAGGTCCGGCGGTTGACTTGCTCCCAATACTTTTCAAAATTATTTGACTTTCCATCCTTTGGACTTTGAGGACCTTGATGAAGGTTATTTCAGACAACGTGTCGTGCACACTAAAGTTGATATCTACGTTTTTGTTAAAGACAAGCAATTTATTAAGTACATCGGAGGTGGAGTATAAACATGACAGAAGATAAGAGAACAATATCAGAATATCAATCAATTCTATAAATTTATATCATTTATTGCTTAAACGGACATATTGATTTAAAATACAGTCAAACCTGTATATAAAGGCCACTCAAGTGAACCTGCCAATATGGCCTTCATGAACAGTTGCCCTTTATATACAGGTTAATAGTGTATGCACTATTCATTAATGGGATCATTGAGACTACCCTTTATAGACAGTAATTTGTGATATAGAGGTGCCCTTTATGGCATAGTTGACTGTGCTTAGTAAGAAGAAAAGCCATACAATATCATAAATGAATATTGTATTTATTGCAAGTATGATACAAGCATTTTTATGAAATGTGTGACTACAAACTGAAGAATGTCTGAAAGGAAAATAGTTTGTGTGAAATTGACTACAGAAATTAACGTCATTCCTCGTGTTACTCCTCGTCAATAAGCACCCAATGTACCAGGTAATATTCCTGTCCTTTCACAGTCGTTAAATAATGAAGTCGAACATATTATAATTGATATATGTGATCATGTCCTGATGAATGGATGCAATATCCAAATCAAGATGTCAAAATCTCCTGGGAGTCTGTCAAATGTTCGCAAAATATGACAACAGTTAGTGAGCAAAGTATGTAATTATAACATAATCAAGCCATTACCCCCCATCAGGATTACAAAATCATCGCTCATACCACGCACCGTGATAATAATGGAAATGAACTAAATCAGTCGACTGTGATATTCAATGCTATTATCTCTGGAATGCATTGTTTATTTCATCGAATATTTAAAAAAAAAAAACCACTTTTTTGTTCAATTAGGACGTAGAACGCGTTACATAATATTCACCTTGTTAACAGAGGAGGCCACAATTCGGGCATGTTGGCATAGCATTGCCACAATAAATAATCATTAAATATATCACGCTTAGCGCAAGTGTCATAAATAATAACATTTAATGACATAATTTCTCCAATTATTTAAATGTCTTAGTATATAATAGATTACCAGATGGTTTTAAATATACAGAAATATACATGTAATCGTCAATTTCAATACCAAACATTTGACCCGCCCACTTTTGTTTTGTCAGTGAGCATGCTCTGTTTTGCTAGAAACAAATACGGGTAAATTGTTTCCGTGTTATTCTTTCCTTGATCGTTGTTCACTTCAGCTAATTAATTAGGAAATATGTATCTTTCAAGTGCATTTTATAATTTAACAAATCATCGTTTTAAGCACATTTTGCATTTCAAAAGATAAAAGAAACGACAAAGCAACACATTCAAATTGATAATATGTTCACCGACCTTCTTACAGTGCAGAATAGTTTATTCATGCTAATTCATAATTTACAGACATCAATATTTATACGTTCTCATATTTATTTTACCTATCAAGATATTACAAATATTTACATACTGGCTCTCAGCAGTCTAGTTTTATTTAATTATAGCATAACTTTGTTCAGGACCTCTTCCATAGACATATTGAGATCGTTGAATATGGTATATTTGAATTTCCTATAAGTGTTTACTGTTTTAGTAACATAACAAATAATACTACACATGTATTATAAGAACATATAATTTCCATTATAATGTCTGACACAACCTACGTCGTGCTATAAAATGTGACGCCAAGATTAGCTATTTAGGGCTTGTTTATAGTCAATATTATGCTGAATAGGTTCTGAGTTCAATGTTTCTAGTTTAATACTATATATGTATCAGTAACTATTTGTTGATATGGTTTTCATTTATGTTTTGTACAAGATTCAACAAGCTGCTTCGTATTTTAAGCACCAAAATGGAAAAAAAATATCACATTGTCGGAACAATTCTAAAATCCAATCGACAAATTGTAAACAAAAAAACAAAAGTAAAATTGATACCCCTGACACACACATATATGACCGCTCAATGACACAACAGTCCACAGATAGACATGTTGCGCCAGTCAGACACATTATGCTGACTCCGCTCTAACCAGGCTTTGTTCCCCTACCTTAATGTTCTATGCCTAACGGTGAAGCAGCCATTACAATTTTATTGTTCTTGGATTGCCTCAATGGGGAATAGGACATACGCTCTACTGCACTCGTGACAAGCATGTCAAAAGAGGAGTCTCAAATGAATAGAACCACGTCATCATGTGGCTTAGGGTGATATTAGAACTCATAAGCCAATGATGGTACTAGAAACTGTTTATTCAGATGAAAATCCTCACATACCCCATCTCGCCCGTGCATAAGGAGACGAACCTCTCTCATATACAATGTAAACATGGGGGTGAGAACGTCATCATTTATGATATTGTATATGACAGTATGAAGAAAACAGATGTATAAAATTGCGTGGGTATGCACATATACTTTGAAGAATAATAATAGGATTTCTGTCTCATACGTGACGGCTGCCGATGCTCGTTCCACGAAGCACATCTACGTCATATATATCTTTTTCAGCTGACACATTTTGATCTCCCTCGACTGGATTTAAACTCTCAAAATTGATATACTGCTGCACTAATCGCTTATCCTTATGTCCAGCGCACTATATCACTCGGCCACAATCGCTATATAAAAATATAGCTTCAATAGTCTTAAGTGGTACCTTGTCTCGTAAGCCGAATCTATGGATATATATAAAATGATACTGCCAACTTACAACTCCTACAATCGATATGTCTTGTATGTTTAAAAGGTTTCAAACATCAAATATAAGTTTCCATGATATTCATATAACAAAATATAGTATTTTAATTACCAACACTCTCATTTTAACCTCTAAATGTTCAGGCTTCGACTAGCCACTAAGCACAAACGACGACTAAAAGTAATTCATATTAAATATAGAACATATTATCAAAATTATTTTAAATATACAAATGTATCAAAATATTTGTTTAAATCATGTTAGGTGTCATTCTGTTAAAATGATATCCTTTGATTAAACAAGTAATTTTGTCGCGGTTTCGCAGTTACTGCAGCACTGCTTAATGACGGCTGTTGTGTTGATTAAGACTCAGATTGGCCTCTATTCAATTTCACTTAACCAATTTTGAATTTGCAACTACCTGTGCAATCAGTGCATATCACCACTAAAGTTGGCAGTTCGAATCCCGCTTATGACAAGGTATACTCGATAAAACATTATGTGATAACGTTTGTCCGTGACTTGTGGCAGGTCGGTGGTTTTCTCCTGTTCCTTCCACCAATAACACTGACCACCACGTTATAACCGCTATATTGTTGAAAGTGGCGTTGCACATCAAAACCATAGCTTCCCCCAAAGGAACCTGGGATAAAAATAAAACATAGAAAAACCCTTCAACTTTCCCATTTATTGACACTTAACTCACATTGGTAAACTTTCTTCCTAGCACTGATAAGATAGGGACGACTTTCAGTGTGCCATGCTATTTATTTTCTCATCTTGATAGTAATATACAAACAGGTTTCGCATGTGGAGTTTATATATTCCACAATTCATAGGTAATATACTCTCGACCTTTCAGTTTATATTCCGTATTTTTACATCGTTGCCGTATTCTGAGTATTAAACTATGAAGTCAATGATTTTTATCTTTCAAAAGGTTTTTCGAAAGATATAAGTACCTTGCTGAAAAGTATTCTGTCACTAGCATACACAAGACGAGAAATGAAATTGCCAATTAGATTTGGATTCAAAGAATGCTACTGTATCCTTATTATGTGTTCCGATGGCCTTCTGTACTATCTAATATTTGAATGATGGTTATAACAATGTAAGGCTATTGACTGTGTTTTCTAAATAAACGCAAGAGAAAACAGAAGGGACAACCACGAAGCTTTCGATAGTGTGGTATGTTGCATTGGTTTATTGCAATCTTTTGCATCAGTCAATATGGATTATATGGACCCAAGGCGCGTAATTGTGACCTCGGCATCTGGTCTCAAGCAATATACAATATTGATTTAATAGATCTACAAAAACTCATAACGACCCTTACAAAAGACTATAATTGTATGTTATTAAGAAGTAATTTTGATGTTACTAAATCTGCGAAGAGCAATAATATTGCTAGAATGATTTAAATGTTTTTCTTCTTCAATTACTGGAATGTTCATATTACATTTCATTTCAGAGTATGACTTATTCTCATTGTTGAAGACCCTACTGTAACTGTGCAATGTAGAACAGCAATAAAAGCGATGATCCTTTATGCTTATTTGTGTCTAAGTTTAATGTTGGATAGTCTCTCATGTTCATTTACATCAATATCTGGTTTTATTACTAAAGCAGTATTCAATCCAAGTTTTCAGAGAAGAAGAATTGTAAATCATTCACACATCGCGATCTACGTAGCCATCTAGAATTTTCACTCCACAGAAAAACTCTATAATCTCTATATAGTTTAGAATGTAATGCATATTACATAAAATGTTGATGATCATAAACGAAATTGATCACAACTGAATCAGTGATTTATAAATTCTGGGGGGGGATACAATTATGGAAAAGTAACGAACGCAGATGGGTACAAAATCACACTGATTGTAAGTGTTGGACAACTAGCTTCAGCTCTTAAAGATCCTATCCATCACCTCCTACTGTTCCTGTCGTAACCATATCAATAGTCCTTAGGTCCATTGAGTAGTGTGTTTGACGATAAAAATAATAAATTCAATTACTAAAATTACTATTTAGAGGTCGATTTCAGACACATTACAAGTCACAATAAATAGTTCGACTTATTTACAAGTTAACTACGTAAGAATAATTAGACCTCACGCACTCAAATCACTGTAATTGACAAAGTTCATGACCAACTGTTAATTTATTTGAAATTTATTGAGATAATTTCCCATTGGTGTAACCTTAGTATGTTGTGTGATATATCAGATGTTGCATGCTGCTCTTCTCAGATTTTCCGTCAGGCTAGCTGAAATGTCCCAGGAAAGGTCGATGATCGGTTGTTTTGGTTGCTTCAGCTATTAGAGGAGATATTGGATAGGACTGAACAAACCCCCCTTGTAATGGGTCACATACGGCCACTCCGAGCACATGTTGCTAATACGTAGTTACTAGAAGTGGTTATCTCCAGACTCAAGACGCTCGTTTACTTTCGATCTGTTTGATTCGACCCTCATAGCTACCAGTTACCCATAGAGAAGAACAAAGGACTTACTCCTTTTTAATGGCGGTCGTTGGTGGCGTATTGCAAACTAATATTTTCCAATCCATCATTTCCCGTATTGCTGTAGCAATCAAAACATTCGTAATTGGGTCTATTTATGTAGCATTCGTTTCACCAACATGATTTATAATTGTGGTATCGTGTCATGAATATTGCAGAAAGTCATTTTGATAAACAACAATCAATCAATCCAGGAAATTTTATTTATATATCGATGCAAGTCAACATATAATCAACACTTAAAAAAGACCGGTTTACTTCTCATTGAAGCATGTGATGATAATTAGCTCTCACGCACACATATTCCTGTAACTGACAAAGTTCATGACCACGTTGTCTTACATGTAAGTTTAGTATCTGATGAGCATCGTGAAATCTTGAGCTTATTATGGTGCGTGTTGTATCATATCTAACATGGATATTTTTCATATTTAAACTTCTTGATTAATGTAGGTCCGTCAGAATGAGGGAACTTATAGAGAATAACACGTAAAATAATAATTTGATAATTTGGAATTGTGTCTATAAAAATACCACTCTCTGACCATGAAGTTGTTCGGTTCATGTAAATCAAAGTTTTATAAATATTAAGTTTTATTCTTACTATATTTATAAAACCTTGATTTACATGAACCCAACAAGTTCATGGTCACAGAGTGGTATTTTGATTTTTATAGACACGATTCCAAATGATCAAATTAATATTTTGCGTGTTATTTTCTATAAGTGTTCTCATTCTGCCGGACATACATTTATCAATATGCTTAATACTTGAATTAACTGGCTAGAATTACATAAACATATTAATGAATTAAAATATACCCTAATGGTGATTAAAAGCAGCATGAATCTAGAGAAAGTATTATTTTCAATATTCATGCTCACGGTATCGCTTGATTAGGCATATCAAATGAAGCTAACTCATCAACTAGTATAGCGAAAACAAAGAAAAGATACCACACTGTCGGAACAGTGACAAAATCTAATAGAAAACAAAGAAAAGATACCACACTGTCGGAACAGTGACACAATCTAATAGAAAACAAAGAAAAGATACCACACTGTCGGAACAGTGACACAATCTAATAGAAAACAAAGAAAAGATACAACACTGTCGGAACAGTGACAAAATCTAATAGAAAAATCGTAGAAAGTGACAAAATCGAAACCACTAACACCCAAATACATGACTGTTCACATCCCTGACTTGTTATAGGCACATGACGATGTAGACGTTAGTGTTATCGTGTTTTAATGCCACATTCAACAATATTTCAGTTATATGGTGGCGGTCATTTGTTTTGTGGAAGAAACCAGAGTAACTGGAGAAAACCTGATGCGATGATATGACTGTTAATACTGACGACACCACCCTACCGACATCAGACATACTATTGAACAATCCGATATATTATGTGATATATAAATTGTTTTGAAGTGTCATTTTACTGTATTCTGTTGTTTATTTGTATTGTTGATGTGTACTTGTTGTCATGTGTCATTTTACTGTATCCTGTTGTTTATTTGTATTGTTGATGTGTACTTGTTGTCATGTGTCATTGTACTGCATCCTGTTGTTTATTTGTATTGTTGATGTGTACTTGTTGTCATGTCATTGTACTGTATCCTGTTGTTTATTTGTATTGTTGATGTGTACTTGTTGTCATATGTCATTGTACTGCATCCTGTTGTTTATTGGTATTGTTGATGTGTACTTGTTGTCATGTGTCATTGTACTGTATCCTGTTGTTTATTTATATTGTTGATGTGTACTTGTTGTCATGTGTCATTGTACTGTATCCTGTTGTTTATTTGTATTGTTGATGTGTACTTGTTGTCATGTGTCATTTTACTTTATTCTGTTGTTTATTTGTTTTGTTGATGTGTACTTGTTGTCATTTGTCATTGTACTGTATCCTGTTGTTTATTTGTATTGTTGATGTGTACTTGTTGTCATGTCATTGTACTGCTTTCTGTTGTTTATTTGTATTGTTGATGTGTACTTGTTGTCATGTGTCATTTTACTGCATCCTGTTGTTTATTTGTATTGTTGATGTGTACTTGTTGTCATGTGTCATT
>MJUT01053236.1:150447-175452 GCA_002080005.1 Gigantidas platifrons
GTTGATGTGTACTTGTTGTCATGTGTCATTTTACTGTATTCTGTTGTTTATTTGTATTGTTGATGTGTACTTATTGTCATGTGTCATTTTACTGTATTCTGTTGTTTATTTGTATTGTTGATGTGTACTTGTTGTCATGTCATTGTACTGTATTCTGTTGTTTATTTGTATTGTTGATGTGTACTTGTTGTCATGTGTCATTTTACTGTATCCTGTTGTTTATTTGTATTGTTGATGTGTACTTATTGTCATGTGTCATTGTACTGTATTCTGTTGTTTATTTGTATTGTTGATGTGTACTTGTTGTCATGTGTCATTGTACTGTATCCTGTTGTTTATTTGTATTGTTGATGTGTACTTTTTGTCATGTGTCATTGTACTGTATCCTGTTGTTTATTTGTATTGTTGATGTGTACTTGTTGTCATGTGTCATTGTACTGTATACTGTTGTTTATTTGTATTGTTGATGTGTACTTGTTGTCATGTGTCATTTTACTGCATCCTGTTGTTTATTTGTATTGTTGATGTGTACTTGTTGTCATGTGTCATTGTACTGTATCCTGTTGTTTATTTGTATTGTTGATGTGTACTTGTTGTCATGTGTCATTGTACTGTATCCTGTTGTTTATTTGTATTGTTGATGTGTACTTGTTGGCATGTGTCATTTTACTGCATCCTGTTGTTTATTTGTATTGTTGATGTGTACTTGTTGTCATGTGTCATTGTACTGTATTCTGATGTTTATTTGTATTGTTGATGTGTACTTGTTGTCATGTGTCATTGTACTGCATCCTGTTGTTTATTTGTATTGTTGATGTGTACTTGTTGTCATGTGTCATTCTACTGTATTCTGTTGTTTATTTGTATTGTTGATGTGTACTTGTTGGTATCTATAATATACATGATGTTGTTACAGAGTCAGTGTATCAGTATAAATGTTAATGGTGTCATATGTTGACAATATGTAGTCGGAAATATCTGTTTACTATAGAGCTTCCAAATCAATTACCAGAGAAGGACCTGCGTTTGCAGGGGTTAGGGAGTTAGGGTGATGGTGTTTAAAGAAAACATATATTTATATATATTCATACTGCCATGTGTTTAATACCGGTATCCTATGATAAACTCAGAATAATATATATTTTTAGAGAATACGGATAATCTGGATTTACAAACAAAAGTACAAAATCAAAGCAAAATCAAATGGAAGAACAGATGTTAGGACTACATACACTTGTGTGAAACCCATGGGTTTGATCTGGTACCCGGTTTGTGGTACCACCCAGTGTCTGAACTGTCGTCATTACTAAAAGTCAAATTAGCCGATCTTTAGTTTTATGTGTACCTTTTGTAGATCGTAGTCCTTTTGTCCTTTTTCTTTTGGTTATTGTGTTGTCTGTCCTTTGATTTACGGATTCTGATTGGCCCTTTGGTATCTTCAAACTCTTCTTACATCTACGAAAACATATCCACAAATTCATTTTTAAAGCTCATCAGTTTAAAATTATGTGTGGATCTTCATTTAAATTTAACACAAAGAACAACTATTGACCGGAATGACGACACGTCAATTATTACATTGTGTTAAAGGGATATCACTCTGTGCGTATATAGATAGAAATTAGACATAACAATAAATAAACTATCAGTTGTTCGAAATTGCTGATGGTGCATCGTTGCAATGGATATTTCCTCGAGCGCAAAATTTCAGTCAATCAAAACGTCTATACTTAGACCACTTAAAATACTTTTCACCTGATGAATGGTTGTTGGAATATTATTCCAGTCGTGAAAAAACCTGGCATATTGCTTCACTTGACATTATGTAACCATCAAACAATAATTCCTGTAGCTTAATGTTCTCACTTATAATCAAATTCTTGTTAACTTTAGAAACATAATAATGGCGGATATAAAAGTACAAGTATTTTAAAATGACAGATGATTGTTGCCTGGTCGTACCCAAATTAACATTGATGAAGCACTTCAATCATCACACATGATAGTAGATTGATGCACAACTAAACGGTAATTACATATTGTCGGCTATAGCTTGAACGATGACTGATATTACACTACTTTAATTAAAACTCAGTAATGATATTTGAAATTTTCAAATGTGATACTTATTGCACATACGTATAAGGCCTATATGTTTCTATGTAGTTTGGAATGTAATATCTGTTTAAGAGTACAAAATACGTGTATTTCCATATTTTTATTGTTTCAGTTATTTGCATGGAGTGAGTGAGTGATTGCTGTTTAATACCAACTCAGCAATTGACCGAGTTGTTACAGCCGTTGACTTCTCAACAAAAGCCTAACTTCCACTGACGTTATAGTTTGAATCCTACAAGTGTCAATGTTTCTAGACACACACACACACGGTAAGGGTAGTAATTGTAAGCTCGTTATAACCAAACGGGATTTACCCCGCCATTAAGTATTGTATAATACTGATATAGCTGAGAACAAAATACTGACGATAAACATTATTCTAATGCAATTGGTATATAATAAGTAATTTCATTGGTCAATTACATTTATTCGTCGCCAGGTAAACTCAATTTATGACAGTAAAACCGACGATTTCTGTCAGTAACACTTCAAATATAATACTGTTATTTCCAATGTAACTCTAACCCTGATTTAAAAGGAATTATATCATAACTAATTTTTCAAAAGTAAATGTGTGAATCGATATGCTGTACTGAATTTCGGAAGACATGCATTTGTGATGTAAATATGAATATATCCTCTATTCCAGTGTAATAAGTCGACAATTATATTAAGAAAATAACCGAAAGAGCTAAATTCCACTATTAATATTCAAATCTACACATTTCTCACAATAAAATTGTTCCTATTTTGATATGACATACTATTAAATGAACTAATGTTATTGACCTTTATTGTTTTTTTAGTATAACTGTATTGTATTTTGATAACCCAAAATAGCCTGTTGTATCTTTGTCTGCGTAGATTTAATTAATGTGAATAAACTTGCCTCGAGTACAAAATACTCAAGATTCCGCGTTATTCTTATTTTTTTTTTATATCAATTGATACGTAGTTCGGCAGCTCATTTGTCGTATTCGGGAATCTTTCATCAGAGTGGTGTTCTTCTGAGACAACGAGAAATCGCAATCGGTCATTGTTTTCCGTAATTCGAATGGTGTTGCCAATAACTGGTTGCTTCATATATAATTTCATTGTTGAGACAAAAATGTTAAATACATTTCAGTGTATCAGCTGTTTGAATAAACGGGACAACGAAAGTTCGTCCTTTGGAAAACTGGATCTATTTCTATATTTATTGATTTAGCTATTTTGTGTTACACTACGCATGTCAGATCAAAATGCATATATATCAGTATTGTTTTTCAGCTGTATCGTTACAACCACCCTTAATGTGAGGGAAAATTCGGGACAATATGAACGTACTAACAGATAAAAACCTGGACTTTGGTCAATACAGGACAAGAACAAGTTCAACAAGAAAATCATATACACAAAAAAAGAGGAAGGAATATGATAACAAAAAATCTCTGATACCCAATGGGATCGGCGGTCAGGCTCCCCATTCTATATCCCCCTTTCCACCGACATGAACCTCCGAATCTCCCACATGGGAGAGGATGCGTGGCCGCCCTGTGTGTTGAACATCTGGGAACCACCACTAATACCGACGGTAAACATGCTATTTATATTGAAAATAAAAAATCACACTAAACAAAACAATGTGTTGGACAACACTATACATAAACAAACATAAATAACGTAAGGAATACATGAGTCCTCCTACAAGTAAATGTAGGTAAAACATCGTTATAAAATATTATAATACTACACAAATGTTTACTTGTACATAGAAATGGATATCACAAACACTAATAATTCTGACTGACACAGCGTGTCCTCCGTACACAACGTTAACACTCGTCAACGATAAAGCATGCAAAACTGGTATTTCGAAAGCACCCATGTTTTGCAGTGGTGTCTGCCTGCCCTTTTTTTGTTGTTGGAATGGCGGTTTTGCTTACAGGTTTTCCATTGTATTTCTATTGATTGATTGATTGATTGTTGTTGTTGGTCGTCATACATCATATGTAATTGACTTGAATTATATATTCCAATACAGCAAAGATAAAGTTAGTATTATTTTGAACACACAAACTGTACATTGGAAACATCCAAGTCAATTACATATGATGTATGCAATCAACAAAACAAACCAAAAAACCAAAACAGAAAAACAAAAAAAACAAACAAGCCAAGATTAACATGGGCTTGAGAAAACAAGTAAGGAAAATAAATCTTTGATATTTGTAGATACATTGGAATACAATGGTACAGTCAAACATGATTTAGTAACCACATCCATTGATTAATAACTTGTATTATGTTACCTTAATTACTACTTCCCTTTTTAATTTATTTTATATTCATTAAATCTCTATTTAGTGACCATATTTCAATTTCATCTTGAAAGGTCACATACGATAGGCTCAACTGAATATAATTTGATGTAGCGGGGCGAGACAGTTGTACAGTTTTTTTTTTTATCTTTTTGAAAGAAAATGTCACTAGTGGAGCAGGAATTGCTTACCCTTCCGGACCACCTGAGTTCATCCCCCGGTTTTTAGTGGGACTCGTACTACTCCGTGTTTAGTTTTATGTGTAATGTTTTGTAGATCGTTGTTTATCCCTTTGACCTTTTTCTTTTGGCCATTGTGTTGTCTGTCCTTCGACTGACGAATACGATTACCCCTTTGGTATCTTCAAACTCTTTTTATTAGATTTTGATCCCTTATTAAAGCAGTTTATTAGATGCCAGATATGAACCTGATCATACTCTGGTATGAAGTTTTCTTTATATTGCTTTGTTAATTGTTTTATCAATTGTTAGTAATAAGAAGATAATATTAAATAGTCATCAATCAAATCAAAACAATTTGTGATCACGTGACATCATTGAGAAGTTTATTGACTCTGGTATAAACATTATACGGCTTTATTTACTACTTCTTTTTATCATGTTAACACGTACGATATAAACCCAATATCTTTTTTTAATTTGGAAAATATATACAGAAATATAGAATCTAACACCGGCAAAAGTGCAAGACAGGGAAATCTTACCCGAGGGTGTCGGAGATTTCCCTGTCTTGCACTTTTTGCCGGTGTTTGATTTTATTTCTCATTTTTATCAGCTGTTACCTAATTGTTTTGTTTACATTCCCGATCGAGCGTTTTCCCGCAAATTGTGTTTCCATTGCTGAAGTAAATATTCAATTTATTCATATGCATCCGTGTCTTGGCAGTATTTTAAATGTATTTCATAATAAAATACAATGTATTTAATAAATATATGATAAATGTAACTCAACTGTGGCTGTGAAAAAATATTTGAATTTGGTCAAAGGGAGGTAACGTTAGTTACTAACAAGGGAGAGCACTCTATTATTTACTCAAAGTAAACAAACATTGACTGCAAGAGTCATACACCGTAAAACATGAAAGGTGCACGATAGTTAAATTATTAGCTAGCAGAATAGTATACATACATTAATTTAAAAATACTTATTTATTGAATCGTGAATAAATGAAAGTAATTTAAATCTTGATTGAAATTGCTGAAGCGAAGTAAAGATTTTACCGGGAAAAGTCGCGTGTGAGCTGTCTTGTGTCGGGGGGTACAAGACAAGGAAATCTCACACCGGCAAAAACGGGAACTGCTCTATCTCAAAAGTGAGAAAGAAAAATCTTTTTCACCTAAATTAATGGACTACTTTATCCAAGGGGTGAGAAAAGACAATCTCACATCGCTAAAAATAGGAACGGGTCTGTCTCAAAAGTGAGAAGTAGATATCTTATTTAATTTCTGAAATACCCGTCAACAGATACGTTCAACGTCATACGAGTTGAAAACCAAGTAATATGTTACCTAGAATATCTATTTGTTTTTGTATTTCAAGTTCGAGAACTTCATTCATCTTAAAGAGATAAAAGGAATCAATTTTGAAGAAAGATGATATCAGTTGATATACAATGAATGAATATATCAGCACATGCGTCATATCAGGGAAAATCATCAATGTCGGTCAACAATTCCGCCAATATCAATCAACAAATCGAACAACTACCTCTCATGTCATGTAATGGAACATAAAAGGAACATGTGACTACGAAAATATTTGGCTTGGTTTGAGACAGACACAAAAATGTAACGGAGTTAAACCGGGATATGGTATCTCAGTCCTCTCTTTCTTGATAATTGGATCTGAAACGTAGATACAAATATAAACAATAAACAAGACAAACTTTGCATAGATTCGCTTCCACTCCAAAAGAAAGACCACACTATCTAAAAAAAAACAATAACATAAAAATGAAAAGTACAATAGCAGAGTTAGTAGGTACTCATAGATAACGTAGTGAAAACAATACAAATCGCAAAATTCTCTCAGGCAGAGAGAGTCGCATAATGTAATTTTAGGACGTACCTATTTGGAGGTTAAAACTGCTTCACCGAATACCCTTATCACTACAAATAACTCCCCTAAAAGAATCAATGGTATTTAATAAAAACGTAGATATCAAATTTAGCGCACACGACGAGTTTCAATCACGTTTAAAGCTGTTAGACGACTATCACATAACATTGCCTGCGTTTGATAATAGTATGTGCAGTATGAAATATTCAATGTACATCTATATAACTGTTTCATTTTCAAACAAAACAATAAATTCTACAATGACTTTTAGGACTTTTTTGCTAAAACGTGAAATAACCGATTTAAATCTCATATATGAAATATACAGGGATTTTTCTAATGCATGATAGAAATGTACATATACTTTCCAGGCTAACACTAATACATTGGAATATACATTTCTGAGAACCGAGGAATAGAGCAACTTTGACAACAATAATTTAATGAGATAAAAAATAGCATAATTGCTCAGTACAATATCACACTACTAATAATATATTATGTCAAATCAAATTAAATCAGTGATTATGTTGACGGAAATTCATGAACCACAATGGCATTGCTCTTTTGACTCTCTATTCTATGCCTTGTTTGTTTGCTACTTTTTTCCTTTTTTTCTTCTTCTATTTTGTTTGAAATTATGCTCAAAGATATTGCATTGACCATAAAAAAAATCATAATTTAGAAGGGTTCTCTTATTACCTTTAAAATATTCAATATTTAAGGCGTGTGGTAACTTCTGATTATATCTTAGTATAACAACCGGCATGTTCTCTTGATGAGCTTTTCCGAGGGTGTGGAGTTGCAATGAGAGGGAGGGCTTGTCAGTAAATAATGGGAATGTGTGTTCCTGAACGAAAATATGGTTTTCAGTAGAAATATGTTTTGACGACCATTAAATCTCCAAAATGTATTTACATGATCAGGGGTTGTCATCTCCAAGCTATATATGTGTCTAATTGGATCAAATGTTTCAATATAGAGACAAAGGATTGTACAGTTGATTTGTTAGTGTGACATTTCATTGAATATACACCATTTTTCTTGACAAATTAGACATGTTTTAAAAATAATTTCGTATCCAAATGTCTATATTAATTCCATTAACCGAGATTTTATGTCGTGGCAGGTGCAGTGGCGCATGATGTCAAGAGTAAATGTAAGACTATTCAGTGTACGACGAGTACTTGAGGACTCTTAATTTTGATATTTTATATGAACTATTTTTATCTATTATTTCTCATGGACAGTAATTGGTAATGTGCCTTAATAAAGAAATGTCATGTTTTGTTCATTGTTAATCTTCAAGTGTGTCCGAATTGTCCATTCATCCATAATTTATTAATTTGTCCAAAATGATCTATAATGTAAGTATATGGAAACAAAGAGTAATGGCCAATATGTTATGCTCCTTTATGGTTGCTTTAGGCTTCTTAGATTTTAGTACCTGTCAAAATTAGAAGTAAACAAATACCAGAGTTAATTTCCTGACACACTTGAAGATGTATAAAAGGAACTTCCCTTCTTGGGTAGTTCAGATTGTAACTTACTTGAAGGATATTATGTTGTAAATAAATAGTATTTTAACCTGTGGTAGCTGTTTGTTGGATCGTTCCGGAAGTGTTACACAAAACCGTCATTGCATTGTAAAATGAAATTGTATTAACACATTTCATTACGTATGGAAAACATCATAATTTAGATTTATTTTTTTTATTTGCTTTTCCTTTTACTTCATTTATCAACACATTTGTAATGGCTAAGACGGTATATCTTGACTTTCTATATCAAATGTGTAATTGGTTACTGATTAACGATAAGTTGGTTATATTTATGACGAGTAATAGTCAAAGAAGAGAGAACAGATGTGTTCGAACATTTCTGCCTTGCAAGTTAGTTTTTGTCAGATGTGAGGCACATGCCATATTTCAAACACAGGGTATTATTTACAAATTGGCCATTGGAAAAGTTGATGATTTAAGTCGTCCGAAGAAACCAGTGGATGCCACTTCTAATCGGACCGGGAGTGATGTTATTATCAGATAACATTTATCCACCTGTGACCGTAAATCGGACATTTCCTTATTATTCTCATTCAAATTAGTATTGATATCAAAGATAAATGCCATGTTTACTTGGGCACTTAATGCAAATAAAATGCCAAACAGCGTTTAATTCGATGAAGAAATGTCGACTCACTGACCTTTTTTGTTTGCATAAGTTTTGTAATGGCGCACAAGTCACGCTACCTAAAATCGGTCAACCATAAAATAGTCATGCGGAACACAAATAGGCCAAGGAGATTGTATTTTACAATATTGTTTTAATTTGCTTTTTCCATATTTCCCCATTTTTTCATTAAATTGTGTTTGCCGTCACTTGTTTTCAGCAGAGAATTTCTCTGTTTTCATGTACAATTTTATCCATTTCTATGTACAGAATTTATATTAAATCATATTTATTCCACACAATTTCCCGCTAAAAATCTGAAAATTGTCTAAGGAATTACCGAATTTCAAAACGAAAACAATACAATTGTCGTTGCCTTATAGAGTTGTAAATATAGGTCAAGATGCGCAGTGGAATGTAAACAAACCCAGGATGTGCAAATTATCCACTACGGAATGTTTTGTTCTGGAAATATTTGACTTTGATTATTAAGTCAAAATGGTAGTAGTAAAATGTCACCATTTTGGCACAAAACATATAGATATTTTGTCTTATCTGTTTAAATCTCATTGTTGTCTTAATCAAAGTGAAAGTAAATCGATTATCTGTTTCTGGACGCAGTTTGCACGATAAATGACGTCATCGACATCTGAACTCACGAGACAGTGCATTCCAAAATGGTGACCGATTTCAGGTGTTGACCGAATTTAGCGGACGAGAGGATGTACTCCCCTGACTAAGAGACGCTAACACCTATCTCCAGGTTTTGTGTAGGAGTTCGTGTTTTTCCAATGTTTTCTAGTTTTTCATTTTTGTATCATACTGTTCGTTGTTTTTTTCTATACTGAAAATGGAAGAAAATCATTCTAGAATATTACTGTTAATAATCTCTTTATATATCTTTATTTCACATAAACCAACATGGCATAGAGATACAGAATACAAAAATATTCTTTAAATATGCTTTAGTGATGCTATTCAATTACGATTTAATAGCTTTAACGCAATATTTTGATGCATATTTTATAATTACTAAAAAGACTGATAATTTTAAGCACTCGTCGACTCGCAGCCGCAAGTGATAAAGTCTCATTCATATTTTATTGCGGCGTAATTAAGAAAGGTAAACAGTTCAAATCTGGCACATCTTAACTTGCAAAATCATAAAACAACCTTATTGGCAAAGGTTATGATTTAGTAATGATAGTTGACGCTTCGAGACAGGTTGCTAAATAAACGGTAGAGAATATGGAAGGAGCAATCAAAAAAAGACAAAACTGGTAACATAGCAAGACGAAGACAAGCAAAATAATAGCAGAACACAATGTGTGTTGGACATCACTATACGCAAATAAACACAAATAACGTAAAAAGGACATGACTCCTCTTACAAACAACTGGAGATAAAGACGAACCGAACATCGTTTTTATGCGGAAATCGGACAGCACATCACAACACGGAATTCAGAACGTAGAGACACATAACATGATAACACAAAAAAGAGAATCTGGTGGTACAACAAGTAGGCCGAACTAACTATTAAGTCAGTGCATCACTGGGTCGATACCTCTGCTGGTGAACTATTAGTTCCCGGTGGTTTCATCTGCCCAGTAGTTTGTGCTTCGACACTGTCATGGTTTATTAGATATATTTATTGTCGACATTTACAGTTCCTAAATTATTGGATTATCATTAAAACTAAGGCATTGCTTCCTCAGGCATAAATAACCTGAGCCTATTTTGGCTATTCTGTTTAGGCCTTTTGCTTATCATGATATACATTATTTGGCTTTCCAATCTCTTGACATTGACCGTGCCTGCTGAAGGTTATTCCAGAAACGCTTCGTACGCACTAAATTAGATATCTACGTTTTTTCCATATTATTTTACTATTTCATATTCAATATTTCATTCCAACTAATTGATTACCTATTTGTTCTGTTCTCCCATGAAAATCAGTAATTTCATTAATTTGCGAATAGTGGTGTCTCATTGGACTTTACCGTATAAGTAACTTGTCGGGAGACCTATATAAGGCAGGATATGCCTACCCTTCGTGGGTACATGAGCTTTCCCCCAAATGTTCGTGGCACCCATGTTAATAATATTTATCGCTTTCTGTGTTGTTTTTTCTTCGTAATGTTGGTATGTCCACAATGTTGCTAGTGTTTCTGGATTGCCTATTCATGTTGCCCTTCGGTTTTGTCTAGCGATTATTTCATTAGATATTTAAGAAATAAAACATGGAAGAATTATTTTGATTCTGATATGTCTAAGAGTACAAATACGGTAGTATGCTTTGATTGGAAGACGGTAATTTATATTTACGCTTGCGGGCAATGTCGCACACAATTTATGCTGCCAAATTCGAGCAGACGATAAATCAACAGCATGTACATTTACGACGGGAAAGTCAGTCACATGCACCGGAGTATGTGCTAATGAGACTATACTCAATCGATAAATCACTCGTTTGTTTACAAAGCAAACGAAGGACGTCATTTTAGAATTATGAATAATTTATATTAAATGTGCTAAAATGTATGAGCTATGATTTTTGTTATTCCAAGAGTAAAGGTTTTTAGCCACTAAATTCTACATTCGTGTCTAGTAGTACGTTAACTACGGGCACTCTCTGACTCTACTGAAAAGATTGGAAAAGTAAACTAGTGGGTTAGTTTATACTGGAGTCAGAACAAACAGCAGCTGGCACATAGTTAAGATATAATAGGCATTTAAACAACCTCGATTGTTATGTCGTTGACCTGCTGAAATTGCTGATTATCACTATATAAACTTTTCTTCACAAGAATACATAACACATTCATTCAAAATGTTCCGCATGCACTCGAAAGTAAGTAATCCGACATTAAAAATTAATCGGCAAATGACATGTACAAGTCACGGTATTTTTATTTTCAAAACGGAAATTTTATCGCCTTGAATGACATAGGAATACACCACCATTGATCAATGTCGAGAAAATTACGGCAAAACCAATATTATTAACTTAAAACGAATATTGCGTCTACAACGGACAAAAGAACCATTCAAACATCTCTTAGATGTGAAAACTAGTGGACGTTTGACATATACGGTCTTGTCAGCTTTCTATTAACATTATTTGATTGAATATATTGATAGTCTTATATGACCAATTGTTTAGCACATTTCTGAGTGGTTGTCAATAAACAAGGGTATAGAATGAATGGCTTCGGTCATGTCTAAGAAAAATACGATGAATTAATGGTATGTCTTTCAAATCTAAGAAATGTACGAAGAATGGGTTGTCGGTCTAACATATGAAATGTGCACATAATGGTATGTCATGCAAATCTATGAAATGTTCGTCAACAAATGCACGAAGAATTGCACGTCGTTCAAATATAAGGAAAGTGCGAAGAATGGATTGGCATATCGTTCAAATCTGAGAAATGTACGACAAATTGTATACGTGTCTACGCTAGGAAAAGTATGGAAAATAGTACTTCATTCAAATTTGAGAAAAGTACGAAGAATGGCATATCGTTGAAATTTAAGAAAAGTCGGAAGAATGAATTGTATTTAGTTCAAATCATCTAAGAAAAGTACGAATAATGGTTTGTCGTGCAAATCTAAGACAAACATTAATACAAGTTTGAAGATACGAAAGAGGTAATCAGAAAGCATAAATCGATGGACAGACAAGACAAAAGTAGGACAAAACAATGATCAACAAACTACTACACAGAAAGATGTAGAGCGCGCAACATGAATCCCACCACATCCGGCGATGAATTCAGATGCTCCGAAAGGATAAGTAGTCCCTGCTACACTAGTGGCATCCATAATGTTACCCTTGTTACAAACCCCATGATAACCCATGAATGGGGGAAATGACCAGATTGTGATTACGACAAACGGACCATCTCCGTGGTCATTTAAAATTCATTTGTGGTAAGTAAGCAATGCATTAATAAAATGTATTATCATCATCATTTGGTATGTGTGCAATCAAATTTGGAACAAAAACGTAGATATCCAATTTAGTGCACACGACGCATTTCTGCGATAACCTTCGTTATGTACGCTCAAATATCGTACTATTGGAAAGTCAAATCATTGTAAAATGTTTGTGAGCAATAACACCAAAGGACCTAAACAGGATGGCCATTTTTATACATTTGGCGGGCTTGTGGTATAAGTGTTAATGTCCTTATTCAACAATAAACAGTAGTATCGTAGACATCATTTCTATTGGTCAAGAAACCAGAATTACACGAAAAAACACATCGACCTGTTGCAAGTTACTGATTATCATCGTACAATTATTAATTAAAAACTCCCCACCAGATTATTATAGGTTTATGCACGCTTACACTCGGACTAGACATACTTTTCTCGTATTCGATTATGCATGTCCTTATTACAATATGCAGTGGATGATGGCAGGTAACAACACGGTACACCTGGCCGGACAGCATAGTGAGTAGCAACAAGGAACACCTGGCCGGACATCATAGTGAGTAGCAACACGGAACACCTGGCCGGACACCATAGTGAGTAGCAACAAGGAACACATGGCCGGACATCATAGTGAGTAGCAACAAGGAACACCTGGCCGAAAACCATAGTGAGTAGCAACAAGGAACACCTGGCCGGACACCATAGTGAGTAGCAACAAGGAACACCTGGTCGAACATCATAGTGAGTAACGTGTGTAAAGAGTGCCGCGTTCCTTGCACGTTCGGTGTAGTTGTTACAAAATGATACATTGTTCCCCTCCTCCAACTCTCCATACTTGTCTAGTGACAGTCAAAATGTGTTGTCCTTGTGCAATCCTTCTTTCATTTCTATATATTTTTTTAGATGTTATTGTGTTGTTGTCCCTTACTATGCATGGATACTTGTCGATGGACGTTAAGGAATTAATAACCAACCAATATAATATTGTTGTGTTGTTGTCCTTTACTATGCATGAATACTTGTCGCTGGACGTTAATAAATTAATAACCAACCAATATAATGGTGTTGTGCTGTGCATACTAATGTTGTTATCGGGATAACATATTTGTATATTAATCTTCCAGAATCCCTAGAACGACCTGCCATTAATATTTATATGTCAGATTGTGTGACATTTCGCAGTATTATTATTGACGCCATCAAATCAACATGTTGACTGATTGTATTTTTATTTACGATTATTAGATTTACAAGGTCGAACAATAGTAATGGATTAGTAATTAATAACTGCCGGAATGTTGAATGGAGGCTACAATTAACAAAAGAAACCTCCCATACAATCCAACTTATATAAATGAACGTAATCTATGAATGTAAAGACTCCAATAATTATTTCGAATTGGAAACGGAAACCATACAAGGTCGAATAGTTATAAGTGAATTCTAATTTATGACCATCGGTATTTTGAAAGGAAATAAATGTGAGGGAAAACCGAACGGGCAACCATGAATGGACAATAAGGGGCACAGGCAATGTTGGAGACAAGACAAACGGAAAATGAGAGAGAGAGAGAGAGAGAGAGAGAGAGAGAGAGAAGAGAGAGAGAGAGAGAGAGACGGTCCACGCCAAAATAAAAAGCGGCCCGGGAGGGGGTGGGGGTAGGTACCATGTGAGCGAAGGGTAGTATGTTTTTCCCAGTTTTTTGTTGACTGATTTTGTCTGTTTATATACTTATGAGTTTTGACTTTCCCTTGAAAGTTTGTTCGGAGTTCGGTAATTTTGTTATTACCCTTATGTACCTGCTTCTTGGAATACACCCGCCATGTTACTCAAATATACTGTCAAGTCGTGTAGATCAACACTAACTACATGCATGGATATCAAACGTTTATTATTGCCATACAGATAGAATTATGATAATATTTTTTAATAAAAATAAAAGATAACTTTTCACATTGAAGAATTTTCATCGTCTGCTGTGATGTTGTTGTAATCCACGTGCTTAGTACATTGTTATTTGTTTAATGTGTGACTGGTATTATACTTTTTTATTTAATCATGCCAGCTTCCCAAGCTTCAAGTTTTTCCAACAACAACATGACTAAATATTCCTAGGCAATAAACATTACTTTGTGTGAATTTAATAACAAATATATTTGTTTTTAAAAAATAAATATTGAAATTGAAGATTCTACTACTATAAATATATTTGTTTTTTAAAATGAATATTGAAATTTAAGGTTCCACTACTATAAATAATATGTAGGAAAACATAGAAAAAGAAAATGATTGACAATAATTACGAACAAAACTAGACTGTAGAGCCATATTTGTATTCCATTGTTCCATTCCAGCTTCAACATATATAGATGTTCAATAAACCACTACAGTGACGAATTTTATTGTTAACATATCTTTTATTGTAGTGTGAACCTCATTACAACTTTATATTAGAAATGTCCATCTCATTTCATGACCTCCGGAGTCTGTTGGTAGGGTTAATTGGTGTTTACTGTCACGTGCATATTCCGACTATATCGTGATTACTATAGACATTGCGAGAGGGGGTTAACGCCTGGGAAGATATAACGAACTGAATGGTAAAACGGCCGTCATTTTGCATGAGTCCACTACATATGTCCTGACAGAAACAACAATGTTGCGGTGTTCAAGCCGGTAATTGCATTCCTGTCCACTCCCTTGTTCACTAACTGGATCTCCAACGGAAAATATCAAAGAGCAGTAAAAACCACAGATATTCGTTTCCACTCAAAACGACAAAATAAACTACAATCTAAGCATGTACTACAGTGCAATAGCAAGGTCAGTAAATCTGGGAGTCAACAAAACAACTTGTTAGCCAAGTTTTATATTTTAAATAAAGAAATACAAAATAAAGATACGTACTGTAACCTGGTTTTATTTCCTTTTACAGCTTTGTCATGTCTTTAGTTGTACAGAAGAATAACGAAAATACATATATTGTAGACATGCCCCATGGAACTGTTTGTTTTATATTGAATTATTGTACGAACTATTTTGAAATTAACTATTCTTTTTCCCATATAAAGCAATATCTCTGTGCTTTATTAATTCCACGTATAGTAACCGCCTATGAGATGCAATGGTTTACGTCTTCGCCTCGAGTGTAGATGATCAGAGGTGCATCCCCGATACTTGTCAACTCTTGATATATTGCAGATATCGTCATCGGATAAAACCAAATAGCTTTGTCTAGCATGATACAGCTGTACAATTCCTGGCCAGTTAGACTTGGTTGACCTTTATGCAATATCTGTGTCACAAATGACCACGGATATGTTCGACTTGAAGTAAACACTTCCCGGTCTTTTCCTCGTTCATGACTTATCACCGGGTTTGTAACTAGATTAGCACAACGGGTGTCATTTGTGAAGCAGGAACTGCTTATCTTTTCGGAGCACATGAGTTCACCCCCGGTTTTTAGTGGGGTTCCTGTTACTCGGTCTTCATTTTTATATGTATGCTTAGTAGATCGTTGTTTGTCCTTTTGTACTTTTCCTTTTGGCTACTGTGTTGTCTGTTCTTCGTCGATATATGGATTCTTTTGGTATCTTCAAATTCTTCTCAGGAATGTGATATCTGCCAGTGCATTTGGTAAGTGTGTTATTACTATGCTTAATTCGGACGGATTATTTCATGCATTTGTAAGACGACATACACGTGTCATTTCATTCGTGAGATTTTTACTACTAACATAGTGAGTTCGAATCCCACTCACGGCAGAAAAGCTATAATGTACAACATCTCAGTTGCCTGAAAAGGGAAAGACGATGAAAGATAAATATATTGTCTAATATAAAATATTTACAAATGATTATGAAAAATAACGAAGTCTGACAAATAATTATCTTCCAGATGGAATAGACGAAACAGATAGAAGAAACATAAGCGGAATTACTAACATCTAACGATCGGATCCAGGTCCAGTCTAAGGGGGTGTGGGGCCTGCATTGTGTTGTGTGTACGTGAACAGTCGAGAATAGATAACTCACATGACTCAACAAACAAACAAATTTTCCTTTTCTCTGTATTTGGTTATATACCAACATTGAAAAGTCTTCCCATATATAGCTCCAAATCTTAAAATTTTCAGTTTAATTGATAGCTGTAAATCTTTCAATTATTCAGGTCTCCCTTCCCCCTACCCCTTTTACCCAATTTGTACTTGCCTATCTCAATAAATATTTTGTTTAGATATTTCCCCCCCTTATTTAATTATTTGTCTCTTCTTCCTCCATCTCTCCCAAAATCCCTTTATTCAATTATAAATATATATACTGAAAAAAGAGTTAATTCATATTGATATGGTGGACCTCACTTAATTAGTGATTTTGATTTCATAATTTCAGTTTACATGTTGTATATATTGTGTGTTACTAGTAAATGTAAGTTCAGTCTATCCATCATGCTATGCCAATTCATCATTATTAATATTATAAATAATAATACATTTGTTGCTTAAATATAAAGCCATAATTTGGCTATTCCAAATTATATCATACCTATTAACAAGAGAAAAAAAAGAAGAGAAGAACAAAAAACTTTTTCTTTTTGTAAGATTCTGCTATTAATATACATGTATTTATGCTTGGTAATTAAGATGAATTGCATGTATACATGATGGGTAGATTGCTCTATGTCTTATGTAAATTGTTTTCTAATTGTTCCATCTTGTTGTTGGAGAGGATTTGCATAGGCATAGCCTGTTATCCAATCCTATTGATTTATCAATAAAATATTTGAAATGAAAAAAAAAAAAATAGATAACTCCAGCGCGGGGCCAAATTGTGAGCAATTGGTCCAATTGGCTTAAGGTCGGCCCTGATCGGATCACCAAGCATAACTATCTGTCTGTTTGCATGTTGTCTATTGTGCAAACATATAAACAACATAATATTGAATATCACATTATAAACTTAGTAAAAATCAAATTAAGCATACTCTCCTTGCAATTGAGCTAGCTTTTGTGGACTAAATCTCGTGTTCCCATGGTTACCTCAAAGACAAGACCTGATACGATATGATTGTAAATACGATCAGGTTTTCCGTAGCACATCCTGACAACCACACCTAACCCAAAATCGAGATATAATATTGAAAAATCATATATATACTATGTAGCATAATTATTGTTGTCATGTGTCATTCATAGTACGATGTCATCCTGGTTTGCCCACTTTTAATTACAGGTATAAATAAACATAGGGGATTATGTTGTTTTAACAGTTCTAATATGACGTCTCGTATTCGGTATACAAATAAAGGCATATTTGAATACCAATCAAATATAGGCCACACATGCGCACTGAGCTAAAAAAAAAAAGCACCTACATAAACACTGACTATTTTCAGAAAATTCTTCATGGTTAGAGATTTTCTATTATTGTTTATCTAAAAATTGTTGAAATAAATTAAGTTAAAATTAAATAAATCCTAATCAAGTCTTATCATAATTAAACTCTTATAAACACGGCTTTGTTGTGGCTATTCCAATTAACTCTAGATCTGATTTCTATCTTATACTTCACCCATAACTTCCGGTTAACGGTGAAAGAAAAAATGTGAACACTGACAACACAAATAAACGGTTTAAATGTCAATTAGAAACGACGAAACGTTATCATGGGAATACCTGTAATAAAAACATGGGTAAGACAAACATAAAACATCTTTACAGCGAAAAAATCCACACATATTTTACTCTGTGTATGCTTTGTGTTTATGCATTGATATGTACAGTGCCGGCCACCTTGACCGCCTCGAATTTTAAAATTACCGTATTTGTCCTATTAGAATCGAAATAATTCATGGTGGCCGGCATGAATTATTTCTTAATTAAAGTCTGTTTCTGAAATGTAGTTATATTTTTACCTGTATTTTAGCTGTAAATTCTTGTAAAGAATTATATAATTTACTATTGAATTAAGTGAAATATGCACATTTTAACAAGAAATCTTTCACAAGCTCTGTAGAAATATGCTTAATTTTAACAACAAAATTTGCAAAACTTATACGATTTTGACGAAATACATTGTATCTTACAAATTTGCCAAAATATGTATGATTTTGGTCAAATATCTTTAACATGTTTAGCAAAATATGCAATTTTTTTTTGAATTGGTAAAATTATGACAGATAATTAAGTTAAATGCACGATACTTGGAGAATAAAACGAAATTAAGGATGTCATTTAGAAATTATTTTAATTTTTGCACTTTCTTTATTGTTTAATTATGTTTTTTTTTTTAAATATATTTCATTTTAAAATTAAATGAATTAACAATTTGATAATTGAAACTGTTCAGTATTCAAGCTTAATAATTGACATAATGTGAATAGTATTCTGCATCCAAGCTAGGATTTTTATGTTTCAACCACCAAAGCTGTGCTTTTGAAACAGGCCTTGCCAGCTTATCCAAGCTGTTAATTTTGTCTATCTGAACTCTTCTCACAAATTATAAGCATCATAAATAGGAAGTTGTTTTAGTTTTGAATCATTCAAATCAAGTATATTTTGCAATAAAATGTGCATATATACTTTGTAAATTCATTGTTTTATGTGATGCATAGTGCTTCATATATTTTGTTTTTAACATTATGTATCTTAAATTGTGTTTAAACTGGGACTATTATACTGACAGTATAATAGTCCCAGGTTTAAATAAGATAAAAATAAATTATATGTGCTATGATTGTCTGATATATTAGTAAAGTTTAAAGATTACTTTCACTGTTGTTATATTTATTGTTCAAATTAATTGTAATTGACTTCAACGAAGTAATATTAAAGTATATAAAGATATATTATTCATCTTTTTTTACACATTTATATATTAAAAAGAAACTACACAGTGAAAAAAAAAATCTTCTATATACACAGACACATACATATTTGACACCTATATATTTGGAACAGACTATACAATTTTATGGTCAGTAAACCCTTTGTCTTTTTTGTTTATTTAACTGGTTGATAATTGGTGTAATTAAATGTGGGCAAACCAGGATGAAGCCCATTGTACTGCACCCTGTTGTATGTTTTTATTTTAGCTGTGCACTTGTTGGCATCTACAATATACGTGATGTTGTCACAGAGTCAATGTAACAGTATAAATGTTAATGGTGTCATATGTTGACAATGTGTAGTCGGAAATATCTGTTTACTATAGAGCTTCCAAATCAATTACCATACAAGGACCTACGTTTGTAAACACGAGTTATTTATGTGATACTAGTATAGTGTTGGTAATTAAATTACCTCAGTTCACCCCCGGTTTTAAGTGGGGTTTGTGTTACTCGATATTTAGTTTTATATGTGTGTTTTGCAGATCGTTTTGTACTTTTTCTCTGGGCTACTGTGTTGTCTGTTTTTCTCTGGGCTATTGTGTTGTCTGTTTTTCTCTGGGCTATTGTGTTGTCTGTTTTTCTTCGATATACGGATTTTGAGTACCTCTTTGGTATCTTCAAACTCTTCTTACTGAATTGATAATAGTAAATCATTCAAACATTTTTTTTTTACAAAATACATCATAAAGAATCTTGTCATATAGTTAGCTGATATTTCGAACAGAACAATAGTATAATACAAAACAGAAGAAAGTGGTATAGAACTATCGTAATTAAGATAAGCAAAAACACGATTAATTGGTCGAAGTGAAAGACAAGACAAAGAAAACAAAAACAAACTGCAAAAAATAGTAAATATGGTAAACACGAACTTTTACAAAATTATGACTGTGAATGACTATTTTCCAGGAGTCAGAACCGGTTGATCCTGTCTCATTTACAAAGCCACGAGTACAAACATGTCTTCCTTGTTAATTCACTTATTTTTCATTGAGAGGAACATACTTTGGAATTCTATCAAGCAATTAATAATAGATATCATATCTACTCAATTAAAATTTGGCCTCCGTTATGAAATATCTGTGTCACAAATGACAACAGATATGTCCACTTGTCGTAAACACCTCCCGGTCCTTTCCTCATTCATGACTTATTATCACCGGCTTTGTAACTATATTAACACGACGAGTGTCACTAGTGGAGCAGGAGCTACTTACCCTTCTGGAGCATCTGAGTTCACCCCCGATTTTTAGTGGGGTTTGTGTTACTCGATCTTTAATTTTCTATTTAATGTTTTGTAGATCGTTGTTTGTACTTTTGTCCTTTTTCTTTTTGGCCTTTGTGTTGTCTGTTCTTCTTTAATTTACAGATTCTGATTACCCCTTTGGTATCTTCAAACTCTTCTTAGGATTTTTTTTATTAGATTTTGAAACTGTTTCGACAGCGTGGTATTTTTATCCTGTTCCGTTTAAAAAGGCATGACTACAGACACATCACCCTGGTTAAGTCATTTATTTTTCTTTGACATTAAGATACTTTGGGAATTCTATCAAGCACTTATACATAAATATAGTATCCACTCAAATGAAAAATCGTAGAAAAAAATTCTCTCTATTTTTACGATTTTTCTATTAGATTTTGAAACTGTTCTGACAGTGTGTTATTTTCAGTTTTTCATGTTATCACTATTTTTGTTAACACTTGATCAATGCAGCTCTATTCCAAACAATCTGAAAGCAAACCAATTAGCATGCCTAAACACTGAAGAGTAGACACAAAAATATATACTATCTACTCCTACAGCAAAACACAACAAAAGATATGTATGGCTTAGTTCTACAATACTTTCTCAAGCTGTCTGTTTCTGAAATAGCATGTAGCTAACAATGTCTTGACTACTGGCGGTCTGTTAAGATTAAATTAGATTTACAAAACAAATACAATTGCTTCGGAAATCAAATAATTTCTATACTAGTTTTTTTTTTTTAAATAATGGATGTCTTACTTTGAAAATAGACGTAGTGTTTGATCAGTACATTTTAATTAGATTTTTAAGTATGTTTAATACTTCAGCTGGCATTGCTTTTAGCTACAATATCTAAATTATTGACCCTGTCTCATACATTTGCATTGTTGGATGAACAGAGTCATATATTTGCTTAAAGTGCACATGTAATCGGTTTAATACGGTAGTACAATGTAATGACAGCCTACCAACAAGAATTAGAAACTTATTGAAATGGGATATATTGAAAGCTGTCTGTTCCCCTTTTAAGTAGTTCTAACTAATTGATACAATTGTCATCCATGCATAGTGATGTGTTTCTTTATTGATAGCTAGATGTACATTTCTAGGAACACGAAGCCTTTAATTAGTAATAAAGACAAGAACGAACTCGATAATGTCCGGAAAATAAGAGCTTATGATGTAATTATTTTCAGCTTGAATAAGCATCTCAATGTAAAAGGAAGGGCACCATGACGTATATCATGTCGTTACAATTCTGATTATTGCCAATTACGTAGTGGATGACTTGTCTTCTTTCTCTCGTTAAACAGCTGATTAAAAATCAGAGACATACATTGTAAATTAAACAAGACAAAGTGTTTACTTACCGACAGTGCGGTAGTTTTTTATTTTTCACTTTATTATCATGTCGTCAATATATGTATGTGAATTAATGATTAAAACATAGATTGATTGATTATGTAATTGTTGTTTAACGTCCCATGAGCGCTATGTGTGCTGTATTCATCACAAGAACAAGTTTTCAAACAATAAATCGTGTAGGTAAAAGTTTGTTTGGATGGACTATTGACGAGCATTTTGCTTTTCCAAAAGGAAATGGTAAGATGATGAATATATTTGGAAACGACACCCATAGCAAATATAGCTGACGCTAAAATTTGGTCTATTGAAGAAAAAAGCAACAAACAACAAAAAATCTGTAAACATTACACAGACATTGAGCAGATTGAGCAACACGAACCCCACATAAAAACATGGGGTGGACGCAGGTGCTCTGGACGGAACAAGACTGCGTTGGGGTCCCGTGGACAGGCTGAGATTTCTCTCAAAATTGAGGATTGGAAGTCCAATAAAACCACTGATGATCAACAATCAGAATTCAGAAGTGTAAGTGAATTCTACATAATTAATTTTCTAAATAAACTAAAAATAGTTGAAAATAGAAGAAAGAATGAAACAATCAAAATAAAACGTCTATGGCTACGGCTATGCCTATGGGGCCCTTCAGAGATTAACAGACCCCTTCTTGGATCTTCGGGCCCCAACCGATGTACCGGCTGAACCCCCTTCCATAGGCCCTTCCCGTCGTGTTATTGCTAAAGACGCGAACATAACATGTGCTAGAAATAAACGGTATGCCCACAGGATGGAATGCCATCAAATATGTAAATATATCGAAAATACTTAAAATAATGTAATATAATGACAAATTTTAGCTATAATTCTAGCTAAATGCATTTACAATGTAATTATATTTGTAATAAAATAATAATATACAAATAAGCAAGCATCAATTGACATAAAAATGCGAACAATGCAATATTTAATTCTTACTTATTTTTTGCAATTATTAAAACTGATTTTATATTTGAAAATAAGAAGAGTTTGAAGATGCCAAAGGGGTAATCAGAATCCGTATATCGAAGAAGAACAGACAACACAATGGTAAACAGAAAAAAAAGAGCACAAAAGGACAAACAACGATCTACAAAACATACATATTAAACTAAAGATCGAGTAACACGAACCCCACTAAAAATGGGGGTGAACTCAGGTGCTCCGGAAGGGTAGGCAGTTCCTGCTCCATTAAAGACACCTGTCATGTGTATTTAGTTACAAACCCGGTGATAAATCATAAACGAGGGAAGGACCGGGAAGTGTTTACAAGTGGAACATATCCGTACTCATTTTTGCCACAGATATTCTATAACGGTCAATCAAGTCATGGTGGCGATCGTAAAACTTTCGAATTTACTTTTTGCCATATCCACTTATTGTACATAAAATATGGTGTAAAAGTATATATCATAGTATTATAGAGGGGCCTTAGTTGTTTGATAGTTTACTTTTATAATTTAACCTTCAGGATTTTGTAGAATTTGAATTTTGGTATTTAACGCCACTTTCAGCAATATTTCAGCTATATCATGGTGACCAGTTTTATTGGTGGAGGAAGCCGGAGTACCCGGAGAGAACCACCGACCCTGGGTAATCAACTGGTAAACTTTATCACTTGCGGCTGCACCCTTTTTTGTAATTTACAAAGCTGGGCGCTAACCCACGTCGTATTGGTGATAGGCATGTATGAGCTGTTAGATCCAATGACCTAACTCATTGAGACACCCGGGCACCCTGGATTTTGTAGATATTTTGCTCATATTAAGCAGAGGATGAGATGGTAGACAATAAGCAGCAGAGCGCAGAAAAGAAAATGTTTTTTCTTACATTTAAAGTACTTTGGCATATTTACATTCCGTGAAGATTAGTCAAAGGAATATCCGTTCTTTAGTAGCAAGAATGTGCATATTTAAACATGAAAGTCTTCTTATTTCCATATTCATTCTTTAAGAACTGGATAATCGTATTCACAATTTGCGGACAAAATAATCTCGAATTCTTTACATTAAAAAAGATGTGAAGAGCATACGCGGTTTAATAGAAAGTTGAAAAGCTACAAAAATAGTTACACGTATACCTTAAATAAAACAATATATATTTTCCTTTGAAATATTGACAGCACAATGTCATTGTTAATTTCGTTTTAGTCTGAGCTAATTTCCTGTGCACTGTAGTTTACACAATTTTAAAACAGAGCGGAAATATTAAGAGTACATCATGCATTGCTATTTTCAGATTTGAACTATATTTAATTAATTAAATTCATGTTTGATGATTTAGTTGTCTTAGAAGTACAAATGAACCCTGAGGTCAAGTATCCTGACAAGATAAATACAAAACGTATCTTCTTGTAGCCTTGAGACAAAATATGCGTCATCTCATTCAATATATTTTTTCCTAAAGACATTTTTTTTTTCATTTTGCAAATGAAACGTCAATCATCCCTGATTAAATTCACAATAGACTTCAAAAGCATCTTCCTGATCCATTGCGCCAACCTCATTTAGAAATTGTAAACGACATCTGGGGAAATGGAGAATTACCATTTTTGTTTCGAAACTAGCAACGGCTATATACATACTCCAAAACCAGCTTAGAATCACTCTGAACTGTCGAACTTTCTTCCTATTGTAAAACTTGTACTAAATCATGAATAAAATTATCAATGCTCGCATTTGTATGGTTTCCTTAATCAAATGGTCTTCTTACTTATATACAATGTTGATCACGACAAGGCGATGTGCTATACCATCTTTTGCGTTTTGCAACTTTCATACGAAACAATTCATGCAAAGAATGAAGATTCAAACAACAACATATAACACATCATCGAAATCTAGGGGGGGGGGGGGGTGTG
>MJUT01053236.1:175469-186799 GCA_002080005.1 Gigantidas platifrons
ATGGCACATATAAAACAACAAGAACGCAGTCAGGTTCCACATATGTATTAGTGTCCACTCCAAATATATCATAAAACAAATACTACTACGCGGTTTCAGATATTATCACAAAATCAATAATACATGGGAGATAACTCAATATACAAAATATGTAAACAGTCAAAGTATTGAGAGTACTGGTACACAATAATGAATAATGTTACATGGGGCTATGGTGTTTAACGGCAATTTCAACAATATTTCAATTATATCATAGCGGTCAGTTTAATTGGTGGAGGACACCGGAGTACCCGGAGAAAACCACCGACCTGCAACAAGACACAGATCTATTTTATCCCATAATGTTGTATCGAGTATACCTCGTCATGAACAGGAAATGAATTCACAACGTTAGTGCTGATAGACAATAATTGCATTGGTAGTTGTAAATCAAACTACCATACGATCACGATGTCCCCTCATCGAAACAAAAAATGAAAAACAAAAAAATATACCAGCTTCAATTAAAGATAAAATCATTAAGTGGTAGACAAAATCGAAACTCCTAATACGCATCTCAATGATCGCTCACTTTCCTGACTACTTGATACGGGTACTTCAATACAATGTGGCAGCGTTAAGCTAATTTTATGGGCCCAAGCGTCTTAGTAAAATTATACGGTAATGTACGTTTTATTTCCACATGTGAATGAAATGTCAACCCTCACATACCACTGAGTGAGCAGCGATGGTATAAACAAGACTGTGTCCTATTCATGAACTCTATACATACTATATTTATTCACCGTGATTGCAGAAGGTTTCAGGTATAATATTATTCTTAGAAAAGACGAATTCATGCGTCATGTAAATATTAGAAAGTACAGAAGGCCATCGGAAGATATAATAAGACATTTTCAGCGTTTTCTTGTGTTTTCTTAATTCAGAATGAAGCTTCTTTGTTACATTAGTATAAAATAAAAATGCCACTAGTGGAGTAGAAACAATCTACAGCCATTCTCCAGAATACTGACTGGGATTATCTTATAGATAATACAGACTTAGATACTGCCGTAGATAATGTTACAAATACAATCTTTAAGGCTGCTATGATAGTTATCCCTAATAAAACTGTGTGTATACGTAAGCACGAACCGCCTTGGATTAATGGATCAATCCGTTGAGTAGAAAAAGACGACGGTTAGGTAATAAAGGTAAGCGAACAAATAATGAAAATGATTGGTCAAATTATCGTAAGGTGAGACATAAATAGGTTGGCCTCGTTAGAACAGCCAAGGACGAGTAGTACTTAGATAAAAAGGCGGCAATACTAGATTCCCATTCCCCTTCTATAAAAACTGGTGGAAGTTACTTAAAAACTTATTAGGAATTTCTTCAACAAATTCAGTTTACCCACCGTTAAATATTGACGGACAAATAATTGAAAACCATGCTGACAAGGCAAATTGTTATAATAATGTTTTGTAAACAGTTTTCTATTGACGATTCTGGTTAAAATCTCCCTCCTGAAAGAGATAACGTAATCGAGTATCCGAAACTATGTAATATATTGATCAGTCAACAGGACGTAGAAGATGTACTCTTACATTTGAACATATCTAAAGCATCTGGCCCGACTTGATGCACCTTCGACATCTGAAAATTGCATCGGCTATTCTTAAGTAACCGCTTTATAAACTATTGAAAAAATCACTACAATCATCTTATTTTCCGCACATAAGATAAGATAAGAAAACTTTATTTTGATTCGGCATGTATATAACATAATAACATAAGCTCTCCAGAGCTTTTTACCGAATATAAAAACAGATACATCAATAATAAAACAAGAAAACAGCATGCAGCATAAAAATATACACATCAATGATAAAACATGCGAAGCAAATCAAATCAAATACTGTATATAGATGCCGGCCGGGGCCCAGGTGGCAATGTATCGCTGGGTTGCCACCGGCATCTACATGCAGCATGACATAATAAAGCAAAAAATTAAGCATGTTTGGATAAAAAAATGACAAGCCCTAAAACAAAGCAATATATATCTAAAAACTTTATGCAAATAAAAAGAGCAAACCAGTAGCAGAATGTTATCATCTACATGCAGAACAGCAACATTTAGTAATATATATTTAAAAGCTATATGCAAATAAAAAGAGCAAACCAGTAGCAGAATATTATCATTTACATGCAGAACAGCAACATTTAGTGCCATTCCAGGACTGCATTAAGCTCTTAAATTGAGAAAAACTGTTTTCAGTTCTGACATGGTCTGGGATGGCTGTTCCACAATGTAGCAGCAGCAAATTTAAATGTTTTTTTGCCATACCTTGATGTTCTGACCTGTGGAATGTCCAGGATATTGTTGTATCTAAAATAATATTTTGAATTTCGTAAATGCACAAGGTTATGGAGACATGATGGCGACAGTTTATTCATAATCTTAAATGTTTCCAGGGCCATAGTTCTCATTCTACGAATCTGCAAAGAATGCACCTTTGCTTTTTTCAATAAATTATCATATGAGCTATTGTAATCCGCATACACAAAACGAAGTGCTCTTTCTTGCACTTTTTCTATCTTTTTGGAATTTTTCTCTGTACAAAAATGCCAGACCAAAGGGCAAAAGTTAAAATTACTAAGAATAAAAGTATGGACAATTGTAAGTTTGTTTAATCCGTTCAAATAGCGGCCTAAACGTTTGAGAATGTTCAGCTGTTGGGATGCCTTCCTGCAGATTGTACTTATATGTGTGTCAAAATTTAATTGATAATCGATCGCAATGCCAAGTAATTTAAACTGTCTTCACACGTTAGTTCAAAATTTTGTATATTTATAGTTGGACGTTTTTCATAGGTTTTCTTCCCCACTGCCAAAACTTGAAATTTATCAGGATTAGCCTGCATTTTGTTAAATTTGAACCATTCAATGAGCTGATTTGAGTCAGACTCTAGAGTAGAAATAAGTAGATCAAAATCGGGACTGCCAAAGGAAAGGGTATTATCGTCTGCATAATTATACAGAGAACTGTCTTTTATGAATAAAAATATATCGTTTAAGAAGAAATTGAATAAGAGGGGTACAAGTATAGATCCTTGCGGAACCCCTTTATGGATGTCAGCCCAGTTGCTCAGAACACTATTGACCTTTATTTGTTGTTTTCTGTTTGATAAGTATAATCTTAGTAACGAGACCGAATGATCTGAAACTCCATAAGCTGACAATTTGTCTAGCAGTATGGCATGTGGTAAGCAATCAAAAGCCTTTGAAAGGTCCATCAGAACTGCTGCTATATAATAATGTTTGTCTTGGGCTTCACGCCAATCTTCTAGAAGTCTGAGCAACGTGGTCTGGCAACCATGTCCACTTCGGAATGCACACAAAAAAGGGTTAAATATTGTGTCGAAAAAATCAGATAATTGTGTTTCAAATACCTTTTCAAAAATTTTAGAAAAAACAGGAAGGACACTCACAGGTCTATAATTTGTTTTACTTAATGGGTCATTTTTCTTGTGTAATGGTGTTACCTGAGCTTTCTTAAGAGAATCAGGAAATACACCAGTGTCAATAGACAAGTTTATCAATGGTGTTAACTGGTTGGATACTATTGGTTCACACTGTTTGATAACTTTGGCTGGAATATTATCAAACCCAGAGGCTTTTTTATATTTATTTTATCTATAATTTTTTCAATTTTATCAGATGTTATATGCTGGAATTCAAAATTTTTCTCCACATTCACATGATTTTTAATTTCCACTATACTAGGGTGAGTAGCAGGGTCATATACAATGTTTTCCCAATTTTATCAGCAACTGTAGAGAAGAAAGTATTAAACTTTNGGTTTACACTGTTTGATAACTTTGGCTGGAATATTATCAAACCCAGAGGCTTTTTTTTATTTATTTTATCTATAATTTTTTCAATTTTATCAGATGTTATATGCTGGAATTCAAATTTAATCTCCACATTCACATGATTTTTAATTTCCACTATACTAGGGTGAGTAGCAGGGTCATATACAATGTTTTCCCAATTTTATCAGCAACTGTAGAGAAGAAAGTATTAAACTTTTCAGAAACTCCACATGTATCATTTAAAATTTTATTGTCTTCACGCAGAATTATTTTCTGATCCCCAGAGTTACATTTTTTAGAGAAAAATGGTTTAACAGTTTTCCAGAAGTTGACATTTTTAGCCCCACCCGTACAGCGTTCAAGAAAACAAGTTTTCATAGAATTCTTTTTTAATTTTGTTACCAAATTTCCCTGCTTTCTAAATTTTTCCCATGTTTTTGTGTTGCGATTTTTTGTATATTGGGAATAAAACATATGTTTTCTGTATATGACTCCTCTTAATTCACTGTTCATACACGGAAGTGGATTTTTACGGGGTTGTCTATTTTTCACTGGAGCGTGTTTATCAAGTACACTTTTAAAGGCATTTTGATATTCATTATATACATTGTGTACTTTACTAGATGTTGATAAATTCTCAATATCTGGGAATGAAATGTTCTCAAGATCACAATTAAAGCAATCAGTATTAAAATTTGTATAACTTCTGTAAGTTATTATTTGTCTTTTCTGGACTGGGACGTCCCCTTTTATTGTGACTGAGATTATGTTATGACAGTCACTAATACACATGTGGAAATTGGCTAATGTCAGACCTGTTTTTAAAAACAAAGGTGGTGAAAAAGATTGTTTATCAAATTATAGACCTGTATCTCTATTAACATCTATTGATAAAATTATGGAAAGATGTATTTTTAAGTATGTTAACAACTTCTTCTTAAAAAATATCCTCATAACAAAATTTCAATCGGGATTTAGACCTGGTGACTCTACTGTAAATCAGCTTATTAGTATTTCAAATGACTTCGGAAAATCAATTGATGATGGAAAACAAATAAGAATAATATTCTGTGACATAATTAAAGCTTTTGACCGCGTTTGGCACAAGGATCTTTTGTACAAAGTAAAAAGCATTGGTATAGATGATACAGTTCTTAAATGGTTTGACAGTTATCTATCTAATAGATGTCAACAAGTGGTTAAAAATGGTGAAACTTCGGACATCAAATATATAAATGCTGGAGTCCCCCAGGGCTCAATACTTGGCCCTATGCTTTTTCTTATTTACATTAATGATATTGTTAATAATATTTCTTGTAATATTAAATTGTTTGCAGATGACACCTCATTATACTTGGTTGCAGATAATGAATATGAAGCTGCCGATCAGCTTAATAAAGATATCGAAAGTATTCACCAGTGGTCCCAAAAATGGTTAATAAAATTCAACCATGACAAAACAGAAATTATGACGATCCCTAAAAAACACCATAAACCCCACCCCCGCCCGTGTCTACATGGACAATGCAATTATTAAAGAAGTTGAAACCCACAAGCATTTATGATTAACTATAAGTGAAGATGGAAATTGGAATGAATATGTTAAACATATTAAGTGTCATCCCGTTTATCTGTTTTCCGTAGAGTCAAATGTAAACTAAAAAGGTCTCATCTGCAAGCAATTTACATATATTTTATCAGACCACTTATGTAATACGGTGATATAGTATGGGACAATATCCAAAACTATTTAAAGCAATACTTAGGAAGTCCTCAACTTGAGGCGGCCCGCATAGTAACAGGTGCCACCAAATTAACGTCCAGACAGTTACTATATGACGAAACAGGATGGGAAACGCTCCATTCTCGTCGTAGCAACCACAAATTGAAAAAAAATCATGAAATGTTCCATAAAGAATCTCCTGTTTTTTTCAAATTCTCTAGTACCTCCCCAAATATATGAAATCAATCAACATAACATCAGGAGATCAAACAACACAGTCTATCTTAACGAAAAGAGCAAATTATTTTCGCGCGCCTACGTCTCAAATGTAGTTCCCTTAAAGATCGTCTCTTTCAAAAAAAAAAATTATTGATTTAGGTCTGTGTACATGTGGAAAAATATAAACTACTGCTCATTACTTGCTGCACTATCCAAATTATAAATCTATTAGGAACGAAACTATACAAACTCTAGGTACTATCGATGTACAATCTTTAATATTTGGTAACAGCATAAACAATGAAAATGAAAACAGATTGGTATTTGAAAATGTGTCACAGTACATTGCCAGAACAAAAAGATTTGATTGAAGATAAATATGGAAAGGAGTTGACCAAACTGCACATGAACTATATATATTGGGTTGTGGACCTTGAGGATAGTATGTGACAGCTCCGTCTTCGTAATCTTTAGAAATATTTTGTTTCAATTTAACCTGTAATTACTTTTCTACTTTTTTTTTAAATCGTGATCATTCTACTTACCACTGTTTACTAATGCTATCAATATCTAATTAGGGAGACAGATTTACACAAGTTTGATAACTAGTTTCTTAATCTCATTGGACACTGTAAGTACATATATATTTGAATAATTGTTTACTGAAATTTCATGAAATAAATATTGTTTAAACTAAACTGTTCACCCTTCCGGAGCAACTGAGTTCATCTCCGGTTTTTAGTGGTGTTCGTGTTGCTCGAACTTTTGTTTCTGTATATCGGTGTTTTCCCTTTTGTCCTTTTCTAATTAACAATAATATGAAAGGATCATTATATGCGAATGAGTTTCTGATATATTATCGAGAAAAAATATGAGTAACAATCGCAAAATAATTGCAACTTGGTTTTAACAGAATTAAAAAAAAAAGGATACGGAAAATGATTTGATATTGTCCAGCTCTCAAAAATGTCGGAAAATATTTTTGCAATAAAAATTACATACCGACCCGTAACTTATTTTTATATAAATACCATATTTTTAAAGAATCTACATGTCTTTGAATACTATTTGGCATTAGACTGTGATGTAGACTGCACCACTTTTAAGTTGATATTCCGTCGAAGCTTGGTTATGTTGAGTTAAGCGACATAAACCAATCGTAAATGGCTTTGACCGTAGGTTGTATTTGTCACTGTAGACTTATACTTAAATGGATGTATTACTTGTGAATTACAATTATTCACCAAATCATGTTGTAATAGACACTACACGTGCGTAGATGTTATTGATGTTCGTCAGACACTCTACAACGTCAACACTTTATCTGGTTCATTCACAGGCGACACAATTTGGAAATTTTAAAGAGAAAATATTGTACATACTAAAATATAAATAGTTATTATATAGATAGGTGTGAATTATGGGGATTTATCCGTGAAATAAATTCCGGTATTTCACATGTGAAATATCAGTTTTTTCCCGCCGGAACTACTTTTGCAAATCTATAAGTGTGGTGGTTACGTCCCTTGTTGTGTTACTGTAAATACACATACGATTGTAAACTGAAAAAATTTCGCGAAATGTTATTGACGACTTTGGCACATAACCAACATGACGTCATTGACGTCATATGAAGACTTCCAGTTTGAAACGTAAAGATTAGACGTTATTTGGCTTCGTGTACGCTTCAGTTTGTATAAAATTTAACTAAAATAAGTTTTCAAGGTAAGCATTTTAATTATTTGTGTGTATTGTTATAAATATGACATGTAGGATTTCACATTTTCAAGATGGCAGATCCTTCAAGCTGAACCCCTTAGTATCATTGCTCGTAGATTTATACGCGTGGAATGAAATATACAAATAAAAACAATAATATATAAGACATTTTGAAAGTCTATATAATAAACAGTATAACTAAATCATACATTTTGAATATCAAAATAAGACCACTCGTGACCGAATACGCATTAACGATTAAACTCGTGGACGGAACAAGTTCCGCCCACTTGTTTAATCCTTATGCGTACTTCGGTCACTCGTGGTCTTATTTTGATATTCAAAATCTACTATTAGTTATACTATATATAACTTCCTTTTTGATATTATGATTTTATTTCGTTTTTGTATGTATATAACTTGTCTACTGGTCTTTTTTCAGGGGAATTGTTTTTTTTTTTTTATAATTATTTGTACACGACAGGATATATCTGATATTCTGGTAAAGTTGACGTTGACCACCAATCTTCCACCATGTTCATTTTACAATGGCGACTTTAAATGCAAGTCCGGCATTTTTTGTTCAGAAAAAGAACATTTTGTATTTAGTAGAATAGAACACCATAAAAATAAACGCGAGTGTACCGCCATTCGTTTTCCGAGCTCGTATTTATATCAACTATTAATATTTGTCAGTGAATTATACAACCATGTTTTTGAGGGGGGGGGGGGAAGAGTTCATGTTCCTTAATCTTTGATTTTCTGTGTAATGTTTGGAATATCATTGTTTGTCCTTTCTCTTTTGGTCGTTGTGTTGTCTGTCATTCTTCGATTAACGGCGTCTGATTTAGTATCTTTAAACTTTTTCGTAATGGAATGATGTATTGACTATCAGTTATGAGCTTAACATACCCTTGATCGATGTTACAATATATTAATTTTTCTTTGATGAATAATATCAAAATGGTTATCATTTTTAGTCAAACATTTCTGTACAAGGATTTGACTGCTCTTCATTAGAAAAATACATTATTTTGTCATGATCTTTGTTTTTTCCTCCAATCAAAATGTAGGATGCATTTTCGAATATATCGATTCAAACAAATAGAAAACATTGAAAGTCATACGCCGTGATCTTATTATTATTTTTTTTTCCATTTTCAATGGTTTGAGTTCAGAGGTCGTTATTCGTTTTGTTGATATTGGTGGAATTGTTCACCATCTGTTTAATCTTTCTGTTCATAAATCATTTTTAATTTCAAATGGGCCATGGTTCATTTTCTACAAATGTCATTATATGTAATACCTCGCCATAATTGTATTTGCAATAACAACAATATTGTATCAATACGAAGCATCTCAGAACTTCATATGACAATTATTAAGTAATAATATATCAATCAGAGATGAAACGGAATATAATTCCATATAAAATATGTGCAATTTTCTGGTAAAATTGTTCCCCATAAAAGAGCAACTTATTGATCTTTAGCGATATTTATGAGGAAAACAAATAATGAGGACACTCTAAATTATAAGCAATTGCAATCTTGTTGAGAAGTTCGACGAAAATAACATCCTTAGATAGATAATATTGAGTTAACCTTTGGAGAAGGGACAGATATATAAGTTTGTTAATCATTCTCTAGTTAATAAACGTCTTAAATAATAATTAAACTGGTACTTAGAAATATGATAGAAAATAGTGACCTAGTCAGACTTATAGACGACAACACGTGATGTAAACAAACATGAAATAAAATGCGGGAAAATAATATTAACATCTCGTGTTTGTTGCTGTTCTTCTTATCAAAGTGTATAGTTATTAATAAAAGTAGATATCTAATTTAATGCCCAAACGTGTTACTATAATAACCTTCAACAGGTAGACCACAGTGAAAAGAATGGAAAGTCACATAATTTTAAAATCTTTGAAGCAAGAATACAAAAAGGGCCTAAACAGAATAGCCAAATATTCTGTTAAGGTCATTTATGACCATAGTTCCAATTAATTACCTTATTAAGAAACTGTAAATTTAAAAAAAATATATTTCTTATAAACGATATCAGTACCGAGGCACTACTTGGCAGATGATACCATAGGGGACTAATAGTCCACCAGCAGAGGTATCGTCCCAGTGATAGGAAATATATCCAGTAGTCAAGTACTAAGGATAAGTAATAAGCATTGATACCATTTATTAAATATTATGTGATAAGACAAATAAATAAAAGTGAGAAATAATGGTAATATTATGTAATGTTACCTAAGCGTATGAAACAAAGTAATAAAACTGCAAAATGAATACAAGACATTAACCTGCATTGTTGATAGAAGAACAAGTATTAAATTAGTATTCTATAGTATGCATATTAAAAAGGGGGGTTGTTCTGCATCCAACCAGAAACAGTTTTCAGAAAAATGTTAAATGGTGTCGCAAGTGAATTACAGACTCCATTTTCTCATAGATTCCATCTTTTATTAACATACAATAACTTTTGTTCATCAGATAATCTTCAGAATGTACGTGTTGGCAATCTATATGATCACAGACAACCACTAGCAGTTTACTATCTTGTCATTATATTTCCTGACATTGTATATAAAGTCTTTTGGCGGCCGTCGTGGCCGTGATCGTGTGATATTTGGATTTATGACTACATATGCAATATGTAGTCATAAGTCCACTAACATTGTGAGTTCGAATCCCGATCATGATAGGTATACTCGATACAACATTATGTGATAAGTTTGCCAGTGACTTGCGGCATATCGGTGGTATTCCGGTTTCCTCCATCAATAAAACTAGCTTGAATATTGTTGAAAATGGCGTTAACCATCATAATCCTGACCATATAAACGTTCTCAGATATATTTTAGGACACTTAGAGTGAAACAACATACATTGGGATTAGGAAGTAGGCGTGTGCTATGGAGGTGTAGAAATTGGAACACATATTATAACTTCAGTCCTTAAATACAAACTGTATGTTACAGTAGCATCATGTGTCTCTAAAACATGCATTCCTTAAGACATGCTAACACCAATGTGCATGTAATGTAATAATTCTGAATTAATTATAGATAATATATTGATTTCTAAAAATTATGACATATTGTATATAATCCTATGATTTCAGCTAGCAAACAAAATTTTAAATGTGCAAGCGCATTTAGAGATAAACAATATATCTAACATTGTGTGAAGCACACAATAAAATATACGTAAAAGACCTCCATTCAAACACCATTAATTTAACACACCAAAATATACTAATCAACATTTTAACATTATACTAGAAGTATCAAGTACACATTTATTCTAAATTGAAGAACTCGAATTATTGTTTTTCCCTGTTACTTTTTGCCGTTGTATTGTCTGTCCTTCGATATACGGCTTCTTATTACCGCATTGGTATCTTATTACCGCATTGGTATCTTATTACCCCATTGGTATCTTATTACCCCATTGGTATCTTATTACCGCATTGGTATCTTATTACCGCATTGGTATCTTATTACCGCATTGGTATCTTCACACTTTTAATTTAAAACGGCTGCAAATTTTCATAGTGCAAAGCTTCAATGTATATCATTTAAAATATTTTACAAAAATCAAAATATGTGTATTATGAACACAATGCACTAATGTTAATTCATATACAATATTAGTGTATTGTAGAAGAATATAGAAAATATTTGTATGAGGCTAAGGAACTGGGAGGAAAATGCGAGGCTTCAGCCGAGCATTTTCCACCAGTTCCGTGCCGAATACAAATATTTTCTATATTCTTCTACAATACACTAATATTGT
>MJUT01053236.1:195160-209605 GCA_002080005.1 Gigantidas platifrons
GTAGCATTAACAATTACATATTTTACATTTTCTCATACAGTCATAGTTTTCAGTTCACTGTCTTAAATGAAACATATAACAGCCTGGGTATTTCTTTACAAAGAAGGGTTCAACTGATTTCTATCTGTTTTCCTCATTAGAATTGGCGTCCTCGTTTACTTCGCTACACATTTAGTAGAACAACACATTCAAACTTTATTCTTGTCAAAACTTAACAGGCTTTTACCGATTCCTCCTCATTAGAATTGGCGTCCTCGTTTACTTCGCTACACATTTAGTAGAACAACACATTCAAAGTTTATTCTTGTCAAAACTTAACAGGCTTTTACTGATTCCTTTAAAGTTTAAAAATGCACTGCCATCACTTTTAGTCCAAGGGTTTAATTTGATGACTTCTCTTAAAATAATCATGACATTTTCTTTAAAAACTTTTTATGGCTTGACTGCTTGCTCTCTACATTGACTATTTGGTCAACATTGTTAACTATATCCTGATTGACAGGGGATGATTTTGATACTGTAATAATTGCATGAACCCAAACTTCCAATAACTTCTTTTAATACCAGGATTTGGTTTTCCTTTTGAAAGTCTGCTGCCTTATTTATAAAAGCACATGATATTGTTCTTTGGCTGACATATTTGTTCACAAATCCATTGCTTAATATTTTAGCACATTGTGGTACTTCTAATTCCTAAAAAATAAAAACCAAAATCATTTTAGCACATGAAAACAGTAAAAATTAAATGGTTGGTATTTTGTGTGATCAAATCTTTATAAATCATCAAATATTGACTACTAATACAAATTGTATACTGCGATCTGATGTTATTTTAGAATCACAGTATAGGGGAACAGGTAGAGCTGGTACTGTTGTTGTTTTGGGCCTAACAACAGAAATGACTAGAGTCTTTGGTTGCTGGCTGAAATTATACAAAAATTCTTTAAGTTTTAATTCTTTATTGTCTCGAGGATCCGCATGTAGATGTAAGTGCGGTATCCTACGAGACGCTTGTTTTTATACCAGATTAAGGGTAATTTTGAAATGACCAATGAAAAAATTAATTTAAATTTAGTTGCCATGGGATTGCGGAGGAACATAAAAAAACTATTTTTCTCAGCGTATAAAAAATATACAATTTGGCTTTAATCCCTAATCTTTGGCAGATGTTCTCAAATTTGATCAAAGGAGATATAACAATGGCCCTATTAATGTTTCTACAATTAACACTGATATACCTTGTTTGATTTGCCTCAGGTAATACTTTGGATTATTTTGACATTAAGATAAAGCTTATAAAAATCAATTAAATGACATCTTAAACAATTAAATAAAGAAAAACTTCTTTAAGGCAAAAATGACAAATTTTCTATGAACATGTAAATTTCCGAATTAAATGCAATTTTATTTCATTTCATAAATTAAATATAAAGAGAATTATTTCAAATGAATTATAAAACAGTTATTTACAAAACATAAAATTTTGTCCAAAAACACCCTATGATACAAATGTACCAAGTAAAATACTGTCTTTAAACCATGATTTGTCTTTGCTGATTTCAGGTTAAAAAGGTTGGACTTTTCAACTACTTCAGTTTCGATATATCATGAGTTTTGTTCAATTGGGTCTGAAACTGCCTTTAATGAGTATTTACCTATTACCCAAAACTTTGCCTACTAGATAAAGCAAGATTTCCATACACATAAAAAAAGACAAATAAATAGTGTCTTTGTGTAATACTCTTTACACCAAAAATGAGGATGTAATTGTATCAATGATGGTAATATATTGGGCGACTTTTCAAAAACCCACTTATTGGGAGAAAACTCACTGTCCCACATTAAAGGTTTTGTTTTTGCAATAAATATTTCTTGTTTATGAATCTTTGTTTAATTTTTGTGCCTTATAATTTCCAAAAGTTACAGAGTTGAATCATTTACAAAGTATGTGCATGTAAATATTTTATGAATACTGATCAGCAGTCAGGGAAATTCAAATTCTTTTCAGATGTTTCAGGGAAAAAATGATTAATGTATGTTAGGACTAAGAAGTTTGCTGTTAGCTAGATATGCAACTTAAATAATTTATATACTACTTGTGAGTCCCTGTCAACTGACTTTGAATTGCACACATATACATCATAAGTGCACTTCATGGTAGCTTGTTGTTTTTACATAAGTAATGGATTCTTCAATCTGGAAAAAAAAATCATAAAAGCTAGGGTAACAGTAAAAATTTAAAATTAGCCATTTATGACAAAACTTTAAAAATCTTTTGTATTGAATTTATGTCCTGTTTTTGTAATGTTTGAGAAAGGATGAATTTTAAACCATTATTTAGTTTATCTTAATGAACATAAATATTATAAAAGCACCAACCATTTTAATTGAAGAGGCGACTAAGGCTGTAACCCTAAGGTCAATATTTTTTTGCTGACATTCAGACAGTGAAGCATATTGGATTCGTTTCACTTTAATAAAATTCTTCCATACTAATATTTTTCTCAGAAAGAAAAAAAAACATGTAATGCAACTGTCATTAAATTAAATGGTTGGTTAAATATCTTACTCCTAGTTTAAACATGTAGGAGTGCTTAAAATGGTAATAATTTGGTTAAATACCTGGACAAATCCATGTATTTCCACATCTCCTGCACTGTACTGTAGTGCTTCACTGCCTGCACTTTCCAGACATTTGAAGTGGTGCTGACACTCTCTCACGACTAAAGCCTAATCATAAAGTCATATATTCTGGCAAGAGTTAGCTCTGGTAACATAGCTAACTTTGTTGAAGGGTGGGGTTTTCTATGAAAGATGGTGCTATCGCCTCAACTTCATAACTTGACATAAGCTTGATGGATCACTGACACTGGTGAAACTTCGGTCTAACAAGTTAAATTTCCTTCACTAGTTCTTCTTTCAACGTCAGGGTTCTCAGTAGATTCAAGTTTAACTTGTTTAAATTCTTCCGCTTAGCCATAACGTAATGAACGTAGTCAATGTAAACAATACTTTGCAATGGAATCGGGCAGCATTGCCGTCCGGAAGCGTTTCTGCGCAGGTGCGGAAATTATCGCGAAAAGGTCTATTAGATATCTACATTTGTATTACAGATAAATTCCTAACATTGACGATTATCAATATTTTTTTTCCGTATATTTTATTAGTATATCAATCATATTAGATGGGTTTATGGTTATTAACAGATCAAATGTTATCCTAAGGTCGACTTTAATTAGTATCTAGACATCTTTAATGTGTTGTAGTATGCTGTATATATATATATTAGTCAATAGATACCGCACAGAAATAATGATCTGTCATAATAGTGAGACTAGTGTGTAGTTGAGTCTACATTTTAATACAATTTTACCAGGACACAGTACATTGAGCAAATTGTACATAAAGGGAATAGGTTTACTCATTTACTTTATTCCGACCATTAAACCTGTCACATAACTAGAAAATTGAATGCCCCGTCTCAACCTTATCCACCTCAACCCCTCACCCCAATTCCAATTTACTACCTTAACTTTTGGCTTGGTTCTGAGGAATGTGTAGGGGTATAATGCAAAGAAAACGTCTTGAAGAGCCAAATTGGATTTTCAATATAACTTAATTTGAAGGAATTGTATATTATTTATCGGGTATGATGTAGAAAACTTACGCATAGACTTTAAAAGGGGTTTGTGTCTTAGTTTGTGTCTGTAAGACATATACAATGCCCCCGCGGTTATACTTGCAAAAGGGTAAACCAATGTTTTGCTTATTCAGCATCAAGCAGAAGTGACTGAAATAAATGAATCTGAACCTAACAATGTGATGTTCGATTGATTGATTGATTGATTGATTGATTGAATGGGGTTTACCGCCATTTTCAGCAGTATTTCAGCCATATCGTGGCGGAGGAAGCCGGAGTGCCCGGAGGGAGCCGCAAGTATAAGGAGCATTGCTTACACTTTAACAGGTTTCAGTGGATAAGTTCATATAAGCATAATTTTATATAAAATTGTTGAAAATCCAAATCCATATAATATGCACACCTTCAGTGTTGGTGCTAACTGTCTACAAAATATAAAAGGTCTAGCTCAAAAACTGTAGGAGGAGTTAGCCAGACAAACCATATATCCTACATGTATATGGATTTAGCAAAATCTGTCCAAGTTCATGCATCCATAATTTTGTAAAAAAATTGTTGAAAGTCAAACTCCATAAAATATGCACACCTTCAGTGTAGGTACTAACTGTCTACAAAATATAAAAGGTCTAGCTCAAAAACTGTAGGAGTTAGCCGGACAATCCATATATCCTATATGGATTTAGCAAAATCTGTCCAAGTTCATGCATCCATAACTTTGTAAACAAATTGTTGAAAGTCAAAATCCATAAAATATGCACACCTTCAGTGTCAGTACTAACTGTCTACAAGATATAAAAGGTCTAGCTCAAAACCTGTAGGAGGAGTTAGACGGACAAACCATATATCCTATATGGGGGCATAAATGAAAAGTCCAACTACCTGTCATTTTGAGAATATTTGATGAAAATCAAAATCCTGTGCACATGCACACCTCCATTATGTGTATAAACATCCTACAAAATATTAAAGCTGTAGCTCCAAAACTGTAGGAGCAGTTAGCGGGACAAACTATGCATACTATAGTGTGACGAACGAAAGGACGGACGGACAGACGGACGGACGGACAGGAGTAAAACAATATCCCCCCGACCAATAGTCGCGGGGGCATAATTATAAAATGGGAAGGGTGTGGTGTAGTAGTGTAATTTAAATCTATGTAGTTTGATGGTCATTTATAACAATAATGTCAAGTTTACTACGAATATGACGATTTTCTACACACTGTGTTAACCTTAGATAATATACCGCACATACACTTTACAGAAAACCGAAGGGACAATCAATATAGTACAATCCAAAGACAATGACAACATTGGGCGGACAAGACACTAGACGAAGACAGATTAAACCAAAACAAGCACAAAAACACTAATAAGATGAGCCACGAGAACCCTACCAATAAACCGGGATGAAACCAGGTGCTCACGAAGGGTAAACAGTTCCTGCTTCTATTAAGCCACCCGCTGTACTAGTCATTTATCATCCTTCCCTCCCGCTATATCTACCTGCTGATTCCATAAGCAAAACTCGTATCAAAGTCCGCGTGCGCTGAGCAGGACCTATCAACAATCAACAAGAGTTATCACCAAATTATCCTAACATTTAAACGATAATTACTGTGGAGATGACAAAAATAAATAAAATTCATCAACACCATTAGGTAGTAAACATTTCATTTTTTAAAACATAAATCAAATTAGGAACTTTCGTGTCAGCAATATCAAAAAGCATCGTCCTACACAAATGTAATTGAAACAATTCTTGATAACCTCTGCTGGTAATACGTTTTTTTTACGTCATCATCAAGGTCGTGACGTATGTGTTTTCTAAACAGGAACGGAATTGGTAAACAAAACCGCTAATGAAAATGAGTGGATCATTCGAATTTTCATTATTTTAAATCATTTTTTTTAACTATGCTTTTTTGGTTAAATGTTCATCAAATTACGTTATAAAATCCGCCATTCACTGTAATATTACTTACGAACTATGTATTGAAGCGTAGTTGGCCTAAAGGAGTGAGTGCGGATAAATATTATGAATTATGTGAATTTTTCCCGCGAAAATACAAATATCGAAACCTATAGCTGTACCATTTTATATGGCATATATGCATGTTTATGTTTGATTTAAGGATGATAAACATGTCATCTGAATGTGGATATGATTGATACTGAAAAAAATCAGCCTGCTCGACAGAATATGAAGTTTGTGACTCATTCGCTTCCCTCACTCGCCAACAAACTTTATATTCTGGCTCAACAGGCTGATATTTTCGGCATCAATCAATTCACATTCAGATAACATATACATATATAGCGACGTCCATAAAACTATATTTTAGAGGGTTAATAATTTTGCTCGAAATGAACATCTTCTCGTATCTCGGTTCTCAGTGTTCGCCTTCAAAGAGAGTGTTCGTATAAATCCACAATCGTAAAACAAGTCAACTGTACAGTATATACTTACAAAGTAGTACGATGTATGAATCTATATATTTCCTTTGTTTTTGTAGTTTTCTTGTATTTGTTTTATCACTAGTATAAGTGTTGGATTAGATTATTGCAGTTGCATGTTGGTTTTCTTTCTAACAGGTACATGTATATATTAATAAATAAGGGTTTGGATGACGTTATTTCAGAGAAACATACAGATGCCCATAATACCTCCGTAAAACAATACATACAGAAACGGAACTGTATCAGAGTATTTTCAGCTGTTGTAATGATTAAACTCCTTCAACACAAATGAGTACAAGTCAAACCTGTATTAACAGGTCACATTTGCGGCAATGGAAATGTGTTCTCTTAAAACAGATCACCTCTTAAAATAGGCTCATTTCATATAAAATTTTATATGACGGGACAGGAAAAAGGTATTCTTTTAATACAAGTGACTACTTAATAGAGGTGACTGTATTGGCAGGTTTCACTATGTTAGAATATTGTGCCCTAGCATGCAGATCAATTATAATACACGATCGTATGAGAGTTTGATATATATCTACCTATTCCAACCTCTACCTTTATACGCGTTCGTGTCATCATACCTCAGTTGTTAATAGTGGAGCAGGTACTGGTCCCCAACCTTCACCCGACAATGTGATCTTCAACAGCTTAACAGATGCAAACATATTGGTATCCATTCAAAAAGACATTCACATTCACAGCATCAAACATTATGAGTGGACGTTCATACTAAAATTGCGATCGATCAAACAATTGTAGGCTTATTCATCGAGATACTTCCAGTAAGGAACGGTTTAATGCTGACAAATAATTTTTATTCGCGACCTATAACTGTCTACCTTCAGGAAGTGTCGGGTTACTTATTAAATATAACTCGTTGAGAAAAAAAAAACATTATTCATGATGAAAATAAAAACAGCTTACTTTTCAAAAGTATCGCGATGTTTTTTATCTTTTGATAAAAGATATTAACCAATAAAATTATAGTTACCAAGTAAACTGTATAATATATCAGGAACTCAATCTAATTAAAATTAATTTTTTTTTTAATGATTTCCGCTTTTCCGATTTGTCGCAAATATAATAATTATAGCTTAATGCAATCTTCAATAGGATCATCTGTATAATACAAATAAAATGGAAAAAATATACCACACCAATAGAAAAGCTCTACAATCGGTACTCAAGCACACATATACACGACTGCTCACATTGATGTATTAATGCTTTGAAATATAAGACTTCATAACTATCAGATAATTATGATATTTGATGCATATATCACAGACTTTAGTCTCCAATCATTAGTTTTTAATACAGCTGATGCTGCTTAACTATTATTCACCTGTGCCGCGGTCCCTTTATGCAAATTTTCAAGTCTCATTCTGTAATTTTTGATTTGATAGGCAATAAATTTAACACAGCCATTGTGATGCTTTGGAGAAGTAACTCGATGATTTTACACTATTCGTGATGTTTTTTTTTTTTTTTTTGAGAATAGTTTTAACAAGTAACTCGACATTTCTGAAGGTAATCCGTTACTTGTTGATATAGCAAGCCGAAACTTCTCAAAGGTAGATGTCACTTGTTTAAAATTTCGCCATGGAGAGAGGCAATGCGATGAGTTCCTCTCGATTTGGACATGAACGGTATATCAAACAAAATTGAATGACAAAATTAGCATGACAGTACAAATAATTATAAAACGTAAATATTGAATTTAGTGAGCACGACGTGCTTCTGGAATAAGATGTATCAGAGACGCTCAAAATCAAAAGATTTCCTGGAAAGCCAAATAATATAAAAGTGTTTGGGAGCAATACAACCAAAGGGCATAAACAGGATAATAAAAATAATTATCAATTTGTCAATTTTTTTATGAGATATATTTATTTTCAAACTAAATTTTCTAAATAGTATAATTATTATTAAGGTTAAGATTCTTCTCCGTCAGGCATATATGTGACCTTAACCGATTTTGGATATCCCGTATAGGTCCTTTGCATTTCTTGCTTCCAAAGATTTTCAATGCATTTGGCTTCTAAACAGTTTGCTATTGCGCGTGCGTGATGAAGCATATTCCAGCAATGCGTCTTTTTTATGTTGCTTACTTGGCATGAAGCCAACACAAAACTAATTAAACTGAATATGGGCATCTGATAAACCTGAAGTTGGTAACCCCAGCATTATACTGTGTTACACCTAGAATGAGGAGGAGATACATCTTACTTTCGTTTTTTCGTGTCATTGACCTGGATCATGTTTTGATATGTCTGTAATTGTGCAATTTAACTCTATTGACTCTTAAAACAACTTGAGTGATACTTGATTGGACACCTCCAGTCAAATTGTTAGCGTCAGTTTTATCCACAAACATAGTAATGTAATATTGAACAAATATACCATCACAATTATAACAAACAATACATGATTCTAGGCTATTTGAATAATGCTATCGTATATCTACATAAACATCACATAAACAACATCCTGAACACTCTTTGTTTAATGTCTTGTAATTCTTGATAACGTATATTAACATACCATGACACCAACAATCAAAATCAAATCATTATAATATTATCACGAGTAGTATATCATATTTGTGCAATAATCCTATAATATCATGAAATTAGATAAGACTTGAAACTGTATTCTGACTCACAGACTACCAATGTCATAATATACTAAAAAGAAAGGAAATCGAATTGATGATTGATTGTTGTTTACTTGACGTTTAGCGACAAATAGTTCATGTATATTGCGGATAAGAACAAATTCAACAATGTTAAAATATATATATATAATAGAGGAAGGAATGGGGCAACCAAGGCAACGTACTTAATAGGAGAAGCATTCATAGAGTCTACAATTTCGGAACTTACAAAAAATATATCTTTGATGTGCAGGGAATGTGATGCTCTCCAAATATAGTCCACGGTCGGGCTCTCCTTTCTGCATTATAGCCTAACATCCTCCAATCGAGTGTACATCGACTATCAGAGCAGTATGATGAGAGTTCCGCGCTCTTTGCACAATAAATACCTTTTTCGTAAATTTGAGGAAAGAGTTGGTACATTGTTGCCGTTATAATATGATAGAATTATAGTCTCTACCCACCGCTCCATATGTAGTCAAAACGTCCCATCCCTACATCATTGCCTTATAGTGTTTGTAGATATTGTTGAATATCTCTGTCACAAATGACCACGGAGATGTTCCGTTTATCGTAATCACAATCCGGTCTTTTCTTCATTCATGACTTATCATCTAGTTTTAATAAGAGTAACATGACGGGTGCCACACGTGGAGCAGGAACTACTTACTCTTCTAGAGAAGTAACATGACGGGTGCCACATGTGGAGCAGGAACTACTTACTCTTCTAGTGGAGCAGGAACTACTTACTCTTCTAGTGGAGCAGGAACTACTTACTCTTCTAGTGGAGCAGGAACTACTTACTCTTCTAGAGAATCTGAGTTCACTCCGGTTTCTAGAGGGTTCGTATTGCTAGATCTTTGATTTGCTATATTTTGTAGATAGTTTTTTGTCCTTTGTTTTTTTTTTGGCTATTGTGTTGTCTGTCTTTCATGGATTTATGGTTTCTGATTACCCCTTTGGTATCTTTAATTTTTTCTTTGAAAAAAGATGCTGCATTGAATGTAAAAATAAGTACACCAATTTGTCTTGATAGTTCCAATATTTGAATAAAGACTAATAAATCAAGAGAATGATTTGTGATTTATACAAACAATGACATATACTATTATAGCAACGATGCGACTCAACATTATCAAATAACATTGATTAACATTAAGACTGTTTATGCGTCATATATAGTGAGGCTGCCTCTCAGCAACACTGATATCTATATATTTTTAATTTTAGCAATCGATGCTTATATTTGTTTACGTATATTGGTATCCAACACAACTGCGTTTTGTTTTTGCTTTGTTTTACGTCGTCTTTTGCACCCTATGTTGCCAGTTTCTCTGGATTGTCCATTTTTAATAATCCATTCGGTATTCTCTAACGTTTATTTCCAGATTTCTAAATGATGTTCATGTGGAATGTCGCTAGTTGATTTTGTATTATTCCTGTGACATTTTAGATATGAAGAAGGGTCACTGATCAAATAAGGATCAAATACCATTAACGTCAATTACAGATGATTGTTTACCAGATTGTTAATCTCTTCTATATTATCCTTAACACCACATGACAAAAATAAGAAGATTATGTAACAGTTGATATTTCCTGTCATTACGTCCCATTACAGGAAATAATTGTCAGTTTTCTCTCTGTAAACGTTTCAATTATATTCACATTAACTTTATAGCACTTTAGATGGTTTTCCCATTAAGAGAAAATTTGTGGTCCCATTACTCTGTTTAAATCCGCCACTATTTTCATTCATATCACAAGCCAATATATATATTGCAATGGTTTTTTTCATATTCGTGTTTGTCTTTAGGAGTTTCATGCATGTTCTTGTAGTAAGCCGTATTGTCGACCATTATTGTTTAATTCAACCTATATAATACACTCATTTCATATCTTAGTATTCAGCTCAGATTTTGGCGTTGTTATTATCAATGTAGGGTTTTTTAAATTGAACATGTTGAACGCTGAAGCTGTTTAAAACAGCAGAAAGATACAAACTCGACAATCTGCAATGATGAAACTGAACATGTTGAACGCTGAAGCTGTTGAAAACAGCAGAAAGAGACAAAGTCGACAATCTGTAATGATGAAACTGAACATGTTGAATGCTGAAACTGTTTAAAACAACAGAAAGAGACAAACTCGACAATCTGTAATGATGAAACTAATAGGGAGACGGAAGCGTCTGTTGTCCTCTTCGCTTGTCATCTGCTAATTTCATCTTTGCTGCCAAAGCATATACTATTTCACTTTCTTTGCAATATGGTGCTTTGTCTGATACTACGAATTTAAAATATTTTTAGATTCTCTCTATTCCTTTCTTGAAAGTTGTTCGTTGTAGAACTAAAACTCATTTTTGAATTTTTTAAAATGATGAAATTCATATTGGTCGTGTTGCCATTGACAATGTAGATATCTAGTCATATGGAAATACATAGAACGACATTCGTGGGTCGGAAATCCGGAGATATCATTGAAGACTTAGAATTTGTCTAACCTACAAATGTATATACTAATATTAAAACTTGTCTTGTGATATACATATTTAAACTTTTGCGGGAACATTGGCAATAATTGCATGAAACACAACCATCAATTAGTTTTATATGTATGTTTTGTCGATCATTGTTTATCCTTCTGTACTTTTTCTTTTGGTCATTGAGTTGTCTGTTCTTCTTCGATATACAGTTTCTGATTGCCCCTTTGGTATCTTCAAACTCTTTTTAGGATCATATATTGTCCTATTGGTACAGATGGAAACAGAAGGTACTAGTCAGATATCGTATTAGGTTCTCAGGGTGATTTATAGCAATATTGTGAATATTGATCATAGACCTGGGTCCGTTGTTAAACTTGTGATTAAACTAATCATATGATTAGCCCTAATTACATGATTAATTCCTAATCACCTACTTAGCTAATGCAATGATTAAATTATGTTGTTGAACCGTTTTTAATCAATGTATTAACTAATCATATTTAATCATTGTTTTAGCTAATTATGTGATTAGGAATTAATCCTTTAATTAGGGTTAATTATATGATTAGCTTAATCATATGTTCAACAACGGACCCCACTAGGGTTCAATTCTTTAGTATTTAATTTGCATTTTAATGAATGTTTAATTGATAATTTACATATTTTTGTAAACATCAGTTCATTCTACTTGTTTTGTTACATTAAGTATGTTAGTGAATTAATGAAGATAATTAATTAATCTTGATTAATGCTAAATTCATCGGATCGGTTAATGACCTTTAAATAACATCATGCAACACCTATACACAAATAACCATATATTAATAGATAATACTGTTCAGGGTTATATAAAGTAACACCATAAAATTGACAACATCTAAATTGTATTGACATTTTTAGGGATTAATAATCAATCTTCTAACAGAAATACTAATTGCAATTTGATCAAATACCATTATATATAGCAAATGAAGTCAAGTGATGTTTTTTTTTTCTTTTTTTATTTATTATATAAATTAAGACAAAACAAAATAATTAAATTTTGTAATTTTATGGGCGCAATTTCTGTTTTGGAAAGTCGCCGTCAAGCAACATATAAGTAAGTAAGTGATGTTACAGCTTAGTTAGAAGTGGTTTGTTTGTCATAGTCAAATATTTATACTCATGTCTAAGGTTATGTTATATTAGTACGTCTTTGGCTTATGTACAAGTTTTTTAATGTTTTTTCTTTCTATTTATCTGTCAATTAACTTTCGTTTCTGACACATATAAAAATAAAATACTATAAACACACATTTCTGTAGTATTCTGTGTTATATTGAAGAATCCTGCAGCGACAGTGTTGGCAGGGAAGGAGATGTATGGTGTTTAACGCCACTTTCAATAGTATTTTGGTTATATCGTAGTAGTCAGTTTTATTGGTGGAGGAAACCGGAGTACCCGGAGAAAATCACGGACCTACCGACAAACTGTATTACATAATGTTTTACCGAGTACAACTCGCTTCAGCGGGATTTGAACTCACAACATTAGTAGTGATATGTACTGATTGCATAGGTAATTATATATCCAATTAACATACGAGCACGACCACTACGGTGCCTGGTGGCAGGGAAAATTCTAAAATTAACATTGTTGGAACATTTGTAGAATGGGACACTTGTGCAATCAATATGCTGTAGTACATTGTTGAAGGGAATTCCAGAGTAACCGAGCGCCGGTGTTACAAGGACAATTAATTACCCCACGGACAATGTGGTGATGACCAAACCTGCAGACAAAAAGGCAAATATGGGTCGCATTGTCTTTTTTTATATACTTTTTTAACTTGCATTTGGGGTTGCATTGTCAAGTATACATGTATATGGTTCTGTTAATACATCCTATATTCCGAATTACCTCCAAATAATTGATTAACATGTTATCTTTCTACGGATTTATAATATACAAGTACATCAGTGCGGGGCTACATACTTAAGGTGGTACCCAACACCTGACCCCAAAATTTGTCTGTCGTTTAATTTTTTAGATTTTTTTGTGTGTGAAACATTATGATATTACCTAACAAATATTAAAAAAGCAAAAGATTTTAACCAAGGGATTGTACACATTTCCATTTTATAACCCCCCTTAAATCGAAGGTATAGCCGTAGATGACAAGAATGCTAGTTAATGCTTGATTTTCCTTTTTTGGGAGGTAAAAGAAATAATTTACTAAATAGTTAAGCTTAATTTGAAAGTGTGATACCAGTTCCAGCTAATTAAGACGAACATTATGGATATTTTGTTTAATTAGCAAATTTTTTAGATGAAAAATAGAATATTTTACCAAGAAATGCCGTAAAATACAACGGCAAGTAGACATAATTATGGAAAAAATGTGTCGTTTAATTTTTCTAAAAAAACTCATACAATATAAAGAACCTTTCTAGGTAACACTGTTTAAGTTTCAGAATTTTTCAACCAACCGAAACAGAGAACCGGCGAACTTTTTCACCCCTCCCCCTTTTTACAAAAAACACCATTGAGTGCATTTTGCTGAACAACTCTATCTTTATCTCCTTATAATGTGACTATCTTATATGAACATTAACTGATTCCATTATATGACATTTAATTTAATAATTTCCATACTTACATGTGTCATACTGTCCAATTTAGGAAAAGCAGGGAAGTCATATAGGTCAAGAAATGCCCCCCCCTCCACCCCCGAAAAAAAAATCCTAAAACCCTTTTTGTTTTTAAAGAAAACAATGATATCTAAAAATTGTATCGTTCATTTCCTTCTAAAATACTTATGTAATTTGAAAACCAATATTAGGTAACACTGTCTAAGTTTCAGTATTTTTCAACTGACCAAAAGGACAACCGACATACTTTGTCATCCCCCCTATTTTCAAAAAACCATCATTTTAAGTACATATGAGTGCATTATAGCTGAATAACTCTATCTTTATCTCCTAATAATGTGACCATCTTATATGAATAGTAACTTATTCCATTATATTACATTTAATGAGTGAAGTTGAAAGTAACTAGAGGCTCAGATGAGCCTGTATCGCTCACCTGACATAACCAAGTCCTCTTAAGAATGTCTGCATGCCGAATACATCTAAGTTACTGTTCAAATCCCATAGGGTTCTATGTTAAAAACTATGTCTGCTCATGGCAGCCATCTTAGATGGAGGTCGTGGTC
>MJUT01053236.1:210677-257007 GCA_002080005.1 Gigantidas platifrons
AATGATTATTTCTGTAAAGTCACAATTCAATTGGCTTAGTGGTTTCTAACAAGACGATTTTTTAAATTTCGACCAATCAGAACACATTATGATCCCTGGCAGCCATGTTGGATTTCCGATCAGCGCCAAAAACAAAATTCTTGTATATGACCATCTAATGAACATTTCTGCCAAGTTTGGTTCAAATCTGTTGCGTGGTTTCAGAAAAAAGACGAAAATGTGAAATTCCCATAGGGTCCAATGTTAAACTAAGTCGAGTCATGGCGGCCATCTTGAATTTCCGTTCAGGAAACGATTCACAAGTTTAGTACAGGATCACCCAATGATCATTCCTGTAAAGTCACAATTCAATTGGCTTAGTGGTTTCTAACAAGAAGATTTTTAAAATTTCGACCAATCAGAACACATTATGAGCCCTGGCAGCCATGTTGGATTTCCGATCAGCGCCAAAAACAAAAACCTTGTATATGACCATCTAATGAACATTTCTGCCATGTGTGGTTCAAATCTGTTGCGTGGTTTCTGAGAAGAAGATCTTTGATTGTTTTTCCCATAGGGTTCTATGTTAAACTATGCTCCGCGGTGGCGGCCATCTTGGATTTCTGATCGGCATGAACATTACAAATTTGGTAGAGGACCACCCAAGGAACATTCAAATCCAGTTACATTTCCATTGGCCATGTAGTTTCTGACAAGAACATCTTTGAAATTTCAACCAATAAGAATGCATATTTATGGCCCTGGCGGCCATGTTGAATTTCAGATCAGAACCAAATGAACAAACCTGATAGAGAATCACCCAATAAACATTCCTGCCAAGTTTGGTTTCAATTGGTCAAGTGGTTTCAGAGAAGAAGATTGAAGTTAAAGTACGACGACGCCGACGACGGACGCAAAGTGATGACAATAGCTCACCTGGTCATTCGGACCAGGTGAGCTAATAATAGAATGTACTGGAATAACAAGTGACTACCACGGTACCAAAATAATCTCCCTTTAATTCTTAAAAATACGTTGAACAGATTTTCATTGTATTTTTCGGGGAGCTCATCTGATAATATTTTCCTTTCTTCCTATATACACGTTTGTGTTTAATTAAACAAAAGCTATAACTATCACAGTACCATAGAACTCTGGGCTAAGCTACATATGTTAGTGTAAAATGCCCCTCCCTTTTGGAACCTTTGTTGACAGAGTATTTGGGGTAAAATGTAGACACTGAGATTATTATATTTTTGCATAAAAAATCTGTGAAATAAAATCTCAATTGTATTGTATTTGATGACCTTTTTTTTTTACCTCTCACCAACTGCATTGGATAAATGTAATGACAAGTTACATCGACAGCAGTACATCTCCCTTGCCATTACATCTAATCCCACAACGCGTCTACCCTCGTTCCATCCATTGCTGACATGCATATCATTTTCGTCTATTGTTATTTCTGAACCAATATCAAGCAGATTATGTGTGCATGGTTCTGTGTAGAGGTTGTGGTCATGTAATTTTGGGTCTAGAAAAAATGTGGTTTTCCGTTCACTATTTAATTTTTTGAAAAATGTCTTAGTTTGCCATAAAGTAACCACGGCAACACCTATCTCTACCTATCGTTATAATTTTTTTATACCAGATATTATCAGTAAATACTATTTATTAGAGACACTAAAAAATGTAAAACAATTATTATCGTCCGTTTTGTAAACTTGAAAATCAAACAGTTCGGAAATTTAAGCAGATTTTAAATGTGCTTGATTAAAACGAACATCCTGATCTAAATAGAAAAAAACCCGTAGACATCTGATTTTAATCTTAATTAGCGAAGTTCAAGAGCAAAAAGAGTTTGAAGATACCGAAGGGGTAATCAGAACAAGTCTTAAAGACAGAGTTTGAAGATACCGAAGGGGTAATCAGAACAAGTCTTGAAGACATCCATGTTTATACCGAAGGGGTAATCAGAACAAGTCTTAAAGACGTCCATGTTTAAATATTTGTTCAATAGAGATATATATTGTACATATAATATACATCGATAAAGGCGAAACGGCCATTTAAATATACTAACTCTTCGGGGAAATAAACCAAGAAATGGAATACTACAAGCACAAAACCAATATATACATAGTGTCGAAAATATAATAGTGGACTTTTGGCAGCGAGTGCAAATATCTGTCTCTAAATGTATCGTCAATGTGAGTATATTGTGCTTATCCTTTAATTTAAAAAATCCAAAACAACAGCCAAATATTACTGAAAATAGCAGAAACAAGAGTATTTCCAATCGTTTTCTAAGAAGTCATCTTTGACGTCCGCATCGTAATGGTGTCGTATCTTACCGGTCGCCCTACATGTATCAAGTAGCAGGAGATTGCTATGTATATATATAATAGATTAATTTATTCCTATGTCTTTATCCACAGCAAATGTGATGCATATAAGTAACCAACAACCAACCAATGTAATGAGATAACGAGATGGTTAAATACACTAAAAACTCTCAGGGAAACACAAACGATAACAATAGCTACATTTTTGCCTTTTAAATGTAACCTAAACATGATAGCCAAAATCGGCTGAGGTACACATGTGCTTGAGGGAGGAGAACCTTAGTTTTAATAATAATTACAATATTTAGGAACTGTTAAATTCAGTAACAAATATATCTAATAAACCATGTCAGTACCGACACACTGACTACTGGGCGGATGATACCCTCGGTGATTAATAGTCCACCAGCAGAGGTATCGACTCAGTGATATTAACACTGACTACTGGGCGGATGAGACCCTCGGTGATTAATAGTCCACCAGCAGAGGTATCGACTCAGTGATATTAGCACTGACTACTGGGCGGATGAGACCCTCGGTGATTAATAGTCCACCAGCAGAGGTATCGACCAGTGATATTAACACTGACTACTGGGCGGATGAGACCCTCGGTGATTAATAGTCCACCAGCAGAGGTATCGACCCAGTGATAGTAATAAAAACGTAGAGATCACATTATGTGGAATAACCTTCATCAGGAACACTCAAAGTTGAAAGATTGGAAAACCAAATAACTTAAAAAGTTTTGGGGGCAAATAAACCAAAGTTTGTTTTGATGTTATTCTCTTGCGTGCATGGTAGTGTAATAAGAAGAGAACAAGGATCCAGATAGATTTCAGCAGCTGCAAAACAACACGATTAGTGCTTTTAGTCAATGTTCCAATTACCCTGAGATGATTGTAACTAGCAGTCAAATAAGGTTTTAGCATCCCCGTAGTCTGCATGTGAGATGTACTTTAAGTGTTTCGCGATTAACATGACATGACGCTTGAGACTTAGATGTACTTTAGATATAAGAACGATTGTCAGATAAAACAAAGTTCGATTATGAAATTTGAAGATTTTTTATAAAATGTGCTCTACATATCAATGATATAGTAAAATACTAGCATACAAACAAGCAAGCTCACAATAAACTGGAAACGTCCTTACAGCTGACATTGATTGACCGCCTTTTTATCCTTTTCTATGCATATGTGATACTAAATAGATGTTACGAAATACACTTAATGAACTTTGTAAATGCAGCTATATAATGTCACAATATATTAGAGGATTAAACTTGTCTCGTTAATCATGTTTTCCTCGTACAGTAGCATTGTAACATCGTTGTTTTCATTCTAAAACATACCTTAGTAAGAGAATGAATTATGTGAAACACTTGTAATAGATCAACTGACTTTAGCATATATGTTCTGTTTAGCTTAGCTTCTTTGTATAATCTCCAGACAGTGTCAATACATCTGAAATAGTTATCGCTAATATATATACTATATAGACATATCAACACATGACAAGGCAAGGTGATTGTTTGAATTATGTAGCAATGACTCATGTCATGAATATGAAAAGAATACTTGATATTCATTTTTAACACGAAGTGATATAGTGATAAACGCATTATTCGCTAGTTTGGAATTGAGAGGCCATCACTGTTAAAACGTTATTTTTCTAAGTTCACTGCAAATTATACTATTCCATCCAGGCGAGTTATTACTCGGAAACTAATATACATTCTGAAAGACAGATTTGCGACATTTATATTTGAATACATCCCATACTAACAAAATGGCTACTAGGATAGTAATACAACCGGGGACTAACAGTCCAATGTCATCAGGATATGGTCCTATTAGTTTGCTATATCTTCTGTAATTATTGGGCCTTAGTTATGAAAAGAAAGTTTACAGGTTAAGTTACCGTTGCTGATTTTTGCTATGCTGTTTTGGCGTTTAATTATTCTTGCTTTCGAACACATTCCAATCATTTGACTTTAAAACATTTTGGCTTTCAGCGTACCTACTAAAGGCAATTCTAGAAAGGCATCGTGTTCACTATATTTAATATTTAATTTTCATTAAACAGTAATGGTCAACAATTTTATTTAAATCAATAAAATGAACAAATCACATCTTACCACACGTTATTGAACATAAAACAAACCCCACAACATCTAACGTTGGAAATTCAGATCGAGGCTTGGGACAGACATACATATGCGGCGTGGTTAAACGGGTTAATAGGATCACAACCTTCACCTTTTAGTGCTTATCACCGATTTCCAAACAATGATGTGACGATACATTTAATGCTCTTTGTTGGATTCATTATTTTACTATGACGCAAACGATATTCCAGACCAACATTTTATTAGACTACCTAGCACAGCGGATCATTTCTGTATAGGAACCCTGTAAATCACGTTACATTTAATCCTAGTTGATCACAAACGGTATTTTGCTTAATATAATCATCAATTTCAATTAACTTAGAAAACAATTTTTATTTCTCGGTTAAACTAAGCGAACAAAGATCAAAGAAGTTTAACATCGTAATAATATACCAGATAAAAACGTTTAATTTGTCTTAAGAAGAAATACGTAAATACGACGTGAGTTTGTTCTACAAATAACTGACTCCTAATGAACAGATATTAATGTATCTATATTAAGTTATTATTAAGTGAAGTCGTTAAAGGTATGTTTTCTAATCTTGGTAAGGTGTGTGTTCCTCAGTAAATTACGATTGCACATAGTATTTAACTTATTTTAATTTGTGATTTTATTTAGTACTATGAGGCTACATTGATTGATTAACCGGTATAAGAAGCTGGCACTATTTACCCTTCGCGAGCACTTGGGTTGACCCCTGGTTTTCCGTAGGGTCTGTGTTGCTCATCTTTTTAGTTTTCTGTGTTGTGTTGTGTTTTTGTGTTGTGTTTGTCTTCGTCGTGTGTCTTGTGTACCCAATGTTACCAGTGTCTCTGGATTGTCCATTCTTGATCGCCCCTCTGGATGTCCGTGTTGTGTTTTGTCTTCGTCCTGTGTCTTGTGTACCTAATGTTACCAGTGTCTCTGGATTGTCCATTCTTGATCGCCCCTTTGGTTGTCTGTGTTGTGTTTGTCTTCGTCATGTGTCTTGTGTACTCAATGTTACCAGTGTCTCTGGATTGTCCATTCTTGATCGCCCCTCTGGTTGTCCGTGTTGTGTTTGTCTTCGTCATGTGTCTTGTGTACCTAATGTTACCAGTGTCTCTGGATTGTCCATTCTTGATCGCCCCTTTGGTTGTCTGTGTTGTGTTTGTCTTCGTCGTGTGTCTTGTGTACCTAATGTTACCAGTGTCTCTGGATTGTACATTCTTGATCGTCCCTTTGGTTGTCTGTGTTGTGTTTGTCTTCGTCGTGTGTCTTGTGTGCCCAATGTTGCCAGTGTCTCTGAATGGTCCATTTTGTTTTATTGCTCCTTCGCTTGTCTCTAGCATAATACATGCATCTTTATATAGTGACACCCCTATATGGTTAAGTTGACTTGGTGTATCATTTCTTACGGGGAATAAATTATCAATGTTCTAAATAATAAAATCAAATGTATGTGTCAGAGAATGTATTGTCATTGATTTTCCTATAGCTTTGCAAATTTGGAATCAAATTAAATGAATTCTACAAACATCACTGTTCTGTTTTAACTTTCTTTTCATAATCTTATAAGTAGCTATGAAATGTGATGTGAATTTTTTTCATAATATGCGTAAACGATATAAATTTGCAGCAAAAGACAATGAAAGAAATTTCTATTTTCAGTAATGACCTCCATGTTGAATAGAGGGTGGGGTATTCAGACAAATGTTTTAAACGTGAACCACCAAAGGACCACGAAGGACCCTCCCTGCTAAATTTGGTTTAATTTGGTTCAGTGGCTTCAGAGGAGAATATTTAAATATGATTTGTTTGATCAAAATATGCCTTATTTGCATAATCGTTATTTATACACAACAAAACAGATATATATTTATTGAGATATATAAAATAGAAACTACATATAAAATACAAATCAAAACATAATAATATAATACACATCATTTGGCGTATAGCTGTCTCGGCTGTTGTCACAGTTTTTGATCGCATAACGATTGATTAATTTCCAAGCTTGGGAATTATATCAATCAAACAACCGAGTTCATGCTTGAACTGCATGTTGTTGCATCTCCCCCTAACTAATGAGTTCATGCTTGAACTGACTGATGAACACTCGNTAAATTGGATGAAAGAAAAGTTTCACAGAATTTAGTTAAATTACTCAGTTGATATTTGAGCTCATTTTGATTTATGATAAAGCAACAAAAGAGCAATTGAATAAATTTTTATTTTCAGTAGCGATAGTAATTTTGAATGGGAGTAGGGCTGTCGGACACAATTTGAAAAGGAGACCACACAAGGACTGTCCCAGCTAAATTTTGTTCAGTGATTTCAGAGAAGATTGAAATGTGAATGTGTATGACGTACGCCGGACGGACGATGGACGCACGCCAAGTGATGACAAAAGCTCATGGCCTTTAACCTAAGAAGAACACGACATATGAAGTATATGTTACTGCTATTGAATGCGCGACAACATGCTATAAATAGAAATAACATTGAAGTCATGTGACATATCCATCTATTATCATCTTTTTGTCTTGTAAAATGATTTTCTATTCTGTATCAAACGCATTTTTGCACTGATTAATTGATTGATTGATGTTTATCGCCAACGTTAGCCAGTATTTCAGCTATATCGTGGCGTAAAAAACTATATTGTAGTTTAATTATATATCACATACATATATTGACAGTCAATGTTTTCAACGCGTATTCTCAAATTACTATATTTATCTTATCAATTGGCATTTTGAAAAGCTTATTATTAGCCGATTTTTTTCAGTAACCTGTTTGTCGATTACGTGAGGACATAGTATAAGATTTCGGTCAATTTATTAGCAAGTAAACAAATATTGATACTAGTTCCAGTAATTAAATCGTCTAAAATGTTCAAAACTAAGGTTTCATCTAGAATCGTGTTCTGGTTTATCAGGTTTTGAACATTTTACGGTTTTCGTGCATATAAATAAATTTGAACGTTTTGACTTTCCACCTTTTGTCATTATATAATATGATCGTAAATAGGGGACAAAAAGGGGTTGTCGTGGCCGTGATCGTATGGTAGTTGGATTTACAACTACCTATGTAATCGGTGCCTATCATTACTCAGGGCGAGGTGTAAAACATTATGTGATAGTTTGTCAGTGACTTGTGGCAGGTCGGTGATTTTCTCCTGGTACACTGCTTTCCTCCACCAATAAAATTGACCGCCAAGATATAACTGAAATATTGATGAAAGTGGAGTTAAACACCATTAAACCAAATCAAATCAGAGAGCAAAACGTATATAGTATTAATACGTAGAAAACCCTCAAAGTACTAAAATGATCATCTAGTGCCTGTGTTGTTACTTGTCCCAATGTTAATATGTTAGATATTAGATATATATCTTTTATAAAGTTTGGAATTATGTTTTACGCAAGGCAGTATTTTTACATTAAATCGTTTATGTGACTGCAGATATTCAAACTGATAATAAAGCAGACAACAGTCTATTAATACAATAATACTTTCTTTATTCTGTTAGTTTAATGTTTAATACTATTGACAACTCCCACTGTATTGTTGTTTTTTTTTAATATTGAAGCGTTTATGCGACTCTGCAGATATTGAAACCACTAAAAGGGCAAAAGATTGTCTAGTATAACAGTGCTTTCTTTATTTAGTTATAGTCCCATTGATTTGGTTAGAAGAAAATACATTTAATAAAATCACGATAAATGTGTCGTTTATTTTCTCAATAAATATCATGCACTTTAAATTAAGAATAAGAACTTAGATACCTAATTTAGTGAGTGCAACATGTTCTGTAATAACCTTCATCAGGTACACCCATAGTCAATTAACTTATACATCTGAGTTCACCTCCAGTTTTAATGGGGCTCCTATTGCCCGATATTTTGCATTTTGTGTAAAGTTTTGTAGATCGATGTTCGTCCGTTTGTCCATTGTGTTTTTCTTCTTTTATATACGTCTTCAGATTACTCCTTTAGTATCTTTGATTTACGTCTTCAGATTACTCCTTTAGTATCTTTGATTTACGTCTTCAGATTACTCCTTTAGTATCTTTGATTTACGTCTTCAGATTACTCCTTTAGTATCTTCAAACGTTTCTTACACGATCTGAAGGAAACGATGTTGCTGTTTGTTTAAAATAAGTTTATAAATAGATAATAATGAACAAATAATATGTTAGGATAGATTTACAAGAAGATTTAAATGAATGTTAGAAAATACCTAAGGGGCAATCAAAAATTGACAATCAAGAGAAACTGGCGACATAGGGTACACAATAAAACCTAAAACTAAAACATAACACTGTATGTTAAATTACGTTACAAAAAATAATACTGCAGTACAATTATTCAAACAAAATATAGCTGCAAAACAAAAATAATATATGTTTAGAATCGGAGGTCAGCCATGAAAAATCGAATGTAATACCAGTTGTTCAGAAAGAGTTAACTTCGCTAGATCCATTAGTAATACCAGTCGTGAGAGGACTGGTTTCAAACCTTCAGAAAGAGTTAACTTCGCTAGGTCCATTAGTAATACCAGTCGTGAGAGGACTGGTTTCAAACCTTCAGAAAGAATTAACTTCGCTAGATCCATTAGTAATACCAGTCGTGAGAGGACTGGTTTCAAACCATTAGTAATACCAGTCGTGAGAGGACTGGTTTCAAACCATGATTCCTAATAAAATACATACAAATCTACATGATATAGCAATAGCATACATATTTACAAAACGTAATTAAAATTAAACAATATATTTATAATACAATTATAAGTAGACTCTACGAAATGTTTAAAGATAAAGATAAGGGGTAACCGGAAGTGGTAATTCGAAGACGGACAGACAATACAATGGTGTAAAGAGAAAGCAAAATGCAAGGTGAATAAATCTTACAAATACCGTCATCATTATTCTCGGCATCACATTACATGTAAGAAGTAATACAGAAAAAACAAGCACGGGGCTGCCATCAAGTAAATAGTAAGACAACCAGACAGTCTGAAGTGGGCAGAGTAATTGGATGGACTGTATAGATATCATTGGAAATGATATATAAAAACTGAAAATTGCAGAAGTGTGAAAATTAAACAACTTTATCACGTACCATACGTACACAATTGTATATATAATAGAATACACCTTAAGTACGGGCAATGTTTTACAAATTCAACACTTCACGAATTACAACTCTGAAAATAAATTATTTAATACATTTTGGACGACAAACGTCGGGATCCATGCAAATTTCGACATAACCGTGGTATTCGAATTAAATAGGGTCGATGAGAAACACGTTTTAATGTGTATCACGGGTAATGACTATTGAAATTGTGAACTTTTAATCGTACGACATTTGTCTAATAGTTCTGATTTCAGGATTGAATGTCATTATTTATGTATGGTACTGTTTCACAATCCACGGTGCTGCTTCCCACACGCAATACTTAAAACAGAAACGCGATGCAATGCCTGACAGATTTAATATAATGTTTTCCGATGTTCTGCAGTAATTACTTCGAATAATGAAATAAAGTCAATACTCTGATGCATGCCATGTTGAAATATTGCACGATGACCGTAAAAGATTTGCAATGAACCGTGCAATACCTATGCTGTCACATAGCAAATAGGTAACTCAATGCAAAAATATGCATAGTACATGTATATTGTCAATTACTTCATGATATCTAAACCGTATAGGTGGTGTGATTGCATACTCGTCTCATGGGTTCGATCTATGGTCGAATCAATCTTGGAATCAGGATAACGTGTCTGATTGAATCGGCATGTCTACTGTTGTTTGTTTTTTCAGTGAACAAGTACTATATAAATCCAAACGGATATAATCATATTCTGGCAATATAACTTGTTCTCGCTAGGATATAGATGAATGGTTGTTAACGTGGTGTTATGCAACATTTACTCACTCATTCACTCATTGTTTCGAACGCGGATTTTCTTTATTTTTGCGATAATTTGAAGTATAAATTTGGTTGTAGATTTGTAGTAGATTTTAGCTTAATATATATTGATTGGTTTATGGTGTTTAGTGCCACTTTCAACAATATTTTATTTATACCGTGGCTATATTGAATAAGCCCAATATCATTTACTATGTTATTGCTAAATAAAACTACTAGTCTCAACATCACAACGGGTTTCGAATGTATATTTAAATCGATTGCCAGATGGTGAAATACATGCAACATAATTTGACTTGATATGATTTGTACGTTGTATTCCAGTTGGTTTAGCTTTAGTAAAAAGGTGGGTGTCTTATAAGAAGTAGGACATTCTTACCCTTCTCGATTCATCCCGGTTTTGGCAGGTGGGTCGGTGTTGTCTCCGTCCTGTGAGCCCAATATTGCCACTGTCCATTCTTGATTGCCTCTTCTGTTTTCTTTATGGTTTGTTTATCAAGAACACAGACAACTTTGGGACTACATTTTTGCAATCATCTTTGTAGTAGATGAAATTACTGATTTTTTTGCAGATGACATTTGACTTCTGTTCCCTGAATGTATACAGTTGAACCTGTATAATCCGACACACCAAGGGACCACGGAAATGTGTCAGATTGTACAGGATGTCAGAATACTCAAGTTTTATTTATGTTAACAGAACTACTTTGGGACCATAATGTTTTGTCGGATGTCACAGGATGTCGGAAAACTCAGGTGTCAGATTGCAAAGATTCCACTGTATATAACTGATTTTGTAACACGGAACCTAAAGTCTATTCTCATCTTCATCTTTGAATTTGAAAGGTTTGAATCTTTGAATGTTTTTTTTTCTTCATTTGCATATAAAATAAATAAAACAAAAAGAATGACAAAACATTTGCCCTCCAAAAACTTTATAAATTATGTTGATAACGGATTATACACCTTCGCAATACATGTTTTCTTGTACAACAGGGTGTTAATATTTAATAATTTATGCATGAAGATAAAGGTAACTCATATTCTTTCATGTTAAATTACATCCATACCCGTTCTTACTAATAATACCGGCATGATATAGAAATACGGAAAATCACTAAACGGATTAACAAAACAGCACAAATTATAAAGATAGATGATCGTTAGAAAAACCGTAGGGGCAAGCAAGAATTGACAATAAAGAGAAACTGATAACAATGGGTACACGAGACACACAAAGCAGAAACAAAACATAATATGTGTTGGACACCACTATTCGCAAAAAACACAAATAACGTAAATAAGACTCCAGTCCTCCTACAAACAGCTGGAAGTAAAGACGAACCGAACATCGTTTTTATGTGGAAATGGTAACGGACATCATACAAAAATACGTAGCTCAGAACGTAAAGACACATAATAGGACACAATAAAAAACAACAAAAAGATGAGCAACACTAACTCAACCAACTACACAGGAGTTAAGGTCGTGTAGTTTAACGCCACTTTCAACAATATTTCAGTTATATCGTGGTGGTCAGTTTCATTGGTGCAGGAAACTGGATTTAATCGAGTGATATATTCTTTGTTTTTATTTTTTATTTCATTTTGATCTGTTATAAACGTATACACAGACCATTATCACAGATGCTTAAATAAAAACAAACAACTTCTTTGGCAGTATTTGGCCACAGCTTTTATATAAACTTGAAAATTTACAATATACAAGGTAAATGGCAAATCGCAGATCGCGATTGCACTGTAAATGATAAATAATAAATTGTCCAATATATGAAGTGATCGCAGATCGCGATTGCACTGTAAATGATAAATAATAAATTGTCCAATATATGAAGTGATAGCAGATCGAGATTGCACTGTAAATGATAAACAATAAATTGTCCAATATATGAAGTGATCGCAGATCGCGATTGCACTGTAAATGATAAATAATAAATGGTCCAATATATGAGATTATCGCAGATCTCGATTGTACTGTAACTGATAAATAATAAATTGTCTAATATATGAGGTTATCGCAGATCGCGATTGTATTGTCACATATCACCACATATTATGGTAAATGACAAATACATGTGGTTACCTGCAGATCGCTGATTATGGCAACCAAACTAGCACTGAAATATTACCACAGATTATGGTAACTAAATCAAAAGAAATATTGGATCACCGTGGGAACACAGGTGATGGTCCGAAAACCCTTACATTGTTAATGAATTAATAATAATATTAACCTAAGGAAATGTATTAAATGCAGCGAATTCTGCCAAATTGACAGTGGAAGCAATTCATTGGTTACACAGTCAACCGCCATAAATATGGTGATATTCGCTGCAAAGCTGTGGTCCAAATACACCCAAAATTATATTTAAAACTTTTAAAGACTTAGGCTTCATTTGCCTTTGACAATTTTTTTTTAGCAAACCCTTTAACATTCGAAACGAATTTAGCTTCGAATAAGTACATATCAGCTAAACATCTGAAATTAATATAAGTATGTATCAGCTAAACATCTGAAAATAATATACGTACGTATCAGCTAAAGATCTGATAATGACATAAGTACGACTCAGCTAAACTGAAATATTGTTGAAAGTGACGTTAAACACCAAAAAATCAAATCAAATCATATCAGCTAAACATCTGAAAATAATATAAGTACATAGCAGCTAAACATCTGAAAATAATATAATTACGTACCAGCTAAATATCTGAAAATAATATAAGTATGTATCAGCTAAACATCTGGAAATAATATAAATATGTAACAGCTAAACATCTGATAACAAGGTAAGTACATATCAGCTTAACATTTGTAAATAAGATAAGTAAATATCGGCTAAACATCTGAAAATAAGATACATGAAAGTACATACGTGTGTCAGATAACATCTGAAATTAAGATAACTACATAACAGCTAAACGTTTGATAATAAGGTAATTATCAGCTAAACATCTGAAATAAAACAACTAAAAATAAGATAAAAACATAACAGCTAAACATCTGATATTAAATAAGCTAAGTTCTTTCTTATCAGTTAAACAACTGAAAATAAGATAATACATAACAGCCAAACATACGATAATAAGGTTAGTAGACTAGTTATCAGCTAAACATCTGAAATTATATAAGTACATACCAGCTAAACAGCTGATAGTAAGATAAGTACATGTCAGCTAAACATCTGATAAGACAAGTTCAATCATATCAGCCAAACATCCAATAATAATACAAGTACATACTGTATCCGCCAAACATCCGATAATAATAATAGAAGTTCATACCAGCCAAACATCTGACAACGAGATAAGTTATATTAGCTAAGCATCTGATAATAAGATAAGTACATATCAGCTAAACATCTGATAATAATATAGTACATATCAGCCAAACATTTGATAAGATTAATACATGTCAGCTAAACATCCGATTATAATATAAATACATATCAGCCAAACATCCGTTAATAGGATAAGTTCATATATTGCCAAACATCCGATAATAATATAAGTACACATCAGCTGAACCTCTGATAATAAGGTTCGTAATTATCTGCTAAACATCTGAAAATAAGATAAATACATCAGCTACCCATCTGATAATAAGGTTAGTAATTGTCAGCTAAACATACGAAACAATGCAAGTTCATATCAGCTAAACATCTGATAATAATATAAGCACCTATCAGCCAACTATCTGATAATAAGATAAGTTCATATCGGCTAAACATCTGTTAAGATAAATACATATCAGTTAAGCATCTGAAATAAGATAAGTACATATCAGCTAAACATCTGATAATAAGGTCTGCATATCAACTCAGTTTAACATCTGGTAATAAGATAGGTTCATATCAGCTAAACATCTGATAATATGGTTAGTAATTATCAGCTAAAATCTGATAATAAGTTAACAATTATTTGTTCAACACAGATCGCGAATAATTGAACTCGTAATTTACTGTCTCTTGTGAAGATGAAAACTGAAGATGTGGATGCCGGCAGATCGCTGATTATGGCAACCAATGAAACTAGATGGTTAACACAGTTTGTGTATAGATGTAAAACATTACTTAATTAATACAAAGCAATTTGGCATCACCGTGGGAACACAGGTGATGGATCAAAAACCCTTAACTTGTTTAGTACAGTACATATCAGCTGAACCTCTGATAATAAGGTTCGTCATTATCAGCTAAACATCTGAAAATAAGATAAATACATCAGGTACCCATCTGATAATAAGGTTAGTAATTGTCAGGTAAACATCCGAAACAATGCAAGTTCATATCAGCTAAACATCTGACAATAATATAAGTACATAGCAGCCAAACATCTGATAAGATAAGTTATTATCAGCTAAACATCTGATAATAAGATATGTACACATCAGTTAAGCATCTGAAATTAAGATAAGTACATATCAGCTAAACATCTGAAATGAAGATAAGTACATATCAGCTAAACATCTGATAATAAGGTGTGCATGTCAACTCAGTTTAACATCTGATAATAAGGTAGGTTCATATATCAGCTAAACATCTGATAAAAAGGTTAGTAATTATCAGCTAAAATCTGATAAGTTAGTACAATACAAAAAAATGTATCAGTTAACAATTATTTGTTCAACGCAGATCGCGAATAATTGAACTCATAATTTACTGTTTCTTCTGAAGATGAAAACTGAAGATGTAGGTGCCAGCAGATTGCTGATTATGGCAACCAATGAAACTAGATGGTTAACACAGATTGTGTATAGATGTAACACATTACTTAATTAATACAAAGCAATTTTGCATCACCGTGGGAACACGGGTGATGGATCAAAAACCCTTAAATTGTTTAGTACAGTACATATCAGCCAAACATCTGATAATAAGGTAAGTACATCAGTTTAGCATCTGATAATAATGTAGGTTCATATCAGCTAAACATCTGATAATAAGGTAAGTAATTATCAGCTAAAATCTAATAATAAGTTAGTACATATCAGTTAAACATTTAAATATAAGGTAAGTACACACCAGTTACACATTTGATAATAAGGTAAGTTCATATCGGCTAAACATCTGAAAATAAGATAAGTACACATCAGTTAAACATCTGATAATAAGATAAGTACATATCAGCTAAACATCTGAAAATAAGATAAGTACACATCAGCTAAACATGATACATCTGATGATAAGATAAGTTCATATCAGCTAAACATCTGAAAATAAGATAAGTACACATCCGTTAAACATTTGATAATAAGATAAGTTCATATTAGCTAAACATCTGAAAGTAAGATAAGTACATATCAGCTAAACTTGATAATAAAGTTGTACATATCATGTTTTAAGCACCATCTGTATAACACATTTATATACTGGAATTTATCTGATAATCATGTTTTCGCAACCATCGGTATACCAATGTTATATACATACTACGTTATGTGGTTAAATTTATAACAATTATATTATATACAACAACTGCATACCATGTTATATACTGAAAGTTATCTGAAAATCGTGTTAGTGCCACACCGGTATACCATTTTATATACTAAAATTTGTCTGATTATCACGTTTCTCCTCCATCGGTATATATACCCTTTTATATACTGAAATTTATCTGATAATCATGTTATATGCAACATCAGTATACCACGTTATATACTAAAACATAAATACATGCAACATCGTTATTCTGTAGAATATGCTTAAATTTATAATATATGGACATTGTAACATCAGCAGTTGTTTTTCCAATATATACGAAAAGAATGTGAGCAAATTCTCAAATGACCTAAACTCAATTGCACCATGCATGCATTTTCTTTAATATGTGATCAGATTCCATATGCACAAAATACCAACACTACACTTCTTAAAATAATTTATCTATGTCACATGTGTATCTGTTAACTAAAATCAATCGCCGTCTTGCAGTAAATGTGTACCCATATGACTCAAAGGGGGGAGGAAGAGAAATCAAACCTGAAAGTACACTCCTGATCGAGCAAACTGACAGATCAAAATCATTTATGTGTCTAAATCAACATTCGATTAAACCAATTTATACTCGGTGAGCACATGATGTCTAATAATAAGCCCGGACACGTGCGGACCACGCCGCCCGCTTCCAGTCTAAAAATAGGTCATTTTACGCAAGGACGTATTATACGTCCTTGTTTAGCGTGTGTAGCCAGGCAATAATAATACCTGTAATATGACAACAGTTTCCCATTGAATAAAAATACTCCCTGACATTAGGATTTTTCATTTTTTACAGAAATTGTATCAGCTATTTTTTAACGTCTGCAACAATGCAAGGCAAATTGTAAAAGAAAGATTACAAATCCGGGCAATGTATTACGTAACAAATATATCTAAATACCAAACACATATCAATTATTACAGCTCACCATGATAACGGAATTTAAGTATAGGACTTAAATTCTTATTAATAACAAAGATTCGGAACATTTGTTGTTTGACAGAAAATCGATATCCATTTTATTGTGTAAGCATGATTTTTAAGGGGAAGCGAATACGTGCAGATTTTTATTGTTCGTTATATCTATATTGTGGTGGAGATCCAATTGTCATAGGGGTTGGAATCCCATTTACCGGTTTAACCCCATCAATATCCATGTGCTTGTCCCAAGACAGGACCTGGGTTTTTAACTGTAGATGTTGTGTTCCACGGATTGTGGTGAGAGGTGGTGGCTGTTTGGTTTGTTGATATTGGTGGAACGTTGACCATCACTGTTAAAACTGTATTTCCGTTTCAACATATTAAAGCTGCCGAACAACATAAACTGTTGCTTCGTGATGCATTCCTTCGTTTATTGTAGAGTGTTTTATTTTATACTTGGTTGGGTATCTTCGGTTGTTTGTTTTTTTATTTGTGTTAAATATTTTTTGTTGGATTGAAGCTGATAAACCGAATGTTTTTTTTAGATTAGAACTTTACCATTTGTAATATTTTGTTTGTAACGTTTTGCATTATGTTACATAAATATTGAAATAATGAATTGTATTCATTTGACATATCATTTTAACACGAAATTATTACGTATCATTAGTTATTCAAGAAAATAAGGTAACTCATAGTCTTTTATGTTCAATTGCATCCATTTCCTTTTTCACTAACAATACCGCTTAAATAGAGAAATACATATATTCACTATACAGATTAACAAGGCAGCACACATTATAAAGATAAATAAGACACCAAAAGACACAAAAATCATTGTGCTTCAGAACGGTAGATATATCCTGCTGCATGTACCACGCCATTCGAGTTTGAAGATTCGAACATCGGTTCTTGAGGAAGCATTATGCTACCCATGCTGTCTCATAATAATATGCACGTTAGCTAATTATGTGGATTGCATTATCTTTGCTATATATCTACTAGTCCGCAATACGATATTTTCTAGTCATTTCCATTCCGGCAGAAACTCCGGTTTTTTCGTTTATTGATCACGTGATTTGACGTAAACTGCAGGCATCATTACTTCCGGTTTGGGTAGCAACGCCTGACGTGAATGTAAATACAACGTCATTTACTGTAAAAATGGAAAGGCCCAAGCTTTCTAAGGACTGGTGCTGTGTTCCTCAGTGTAAATCTGATGGAAGGAAGCGTGGGAAATTTAAATAAAGCATATCCGTTGTTTGTACAGTTTGAGGCGATCATCATTCCAATCACCATGATCACACTTTTTTAATAAATATATAAGTATATCACACTGTTCAATATTAGGTAACAGTTTTAAATCCGACAACCATATCGGCACTTGTCCGATCTCACACACAACCTGTGTTACACCGTTCTCCATTATTGTTCTCCTGTTTACTTGTGAAAGTTCGTGGTCATTTGTTGACGTTATTTTCTCTAGATCTAATTCTTGGGCAAGTTCACATAACTTGACTAATTCATGTTTTCTATACAAATGACATGTTATGCCTCAATGCTGTAAATATTCCTTTAGATCGGGAACCTGCCATCGTAAGAAATCTACTTGAATATCCATGATAACAATGATAAACGTAATCTGTTGATAAATGCTGATAAACCGGAAGTTTAGATGCATGTTGTTTGGTTGCTACGATACGCCAATCGTACCTCCAATTCGGAAACCGCTTTAACCCGAAAATACCGTATTGTGTTGCTAGTAATCTATCCTGCGAGTTATGTGAACAAATGTAACTATTTGAAGTGCACACCTTGAAATTATCAGTTTGCAATGAAACCTAAATATATATGTTTGTCAATTGTGGCTGTGCATTGTATACAGTTTTCGTTAAAAACTTGCCTATAAATAGTACTTACCTGACATGTTCTGTTCGTTGCATTTTGGTATTGCCTTATTATTATTAAAATTACATTGACGTAATATTATGTGGCATAGCCTTCTTAATACCAGAACTACAAGATTGATCAGTGACAGCAAACTAAATCGACATCATATTTGTGATCAATTGTACAAGAGTTAGGGTGGTCATGCTATTTAACGCCACTTTCAACAACATTTAGGTTATATCGTGGGTGTCAGCTTATTGGTGGAAGAAACCGGAGATTTATTCTAGTGAACATATTTTTTTTTATTTCTTTGTGATAGGTTATAAACATGTATGCAGACCATTAATAACAAAGATTCGGAACATATCACTGTTCGTTGTTTGACTGAAAATCGATATCCATTTTATTGTGTATACATGAATTTTAAGGGGAAGAGAATCTGTGAATATTTTTTATTGTTTGTTATATCTGTATATCTGTATTTTTGTTGGGGACTCAGCGTCTATCCCATGTCAGGACCTGGGTTTTCAACGGCATATGTAGTGTTCCATGGATGGTGGTGAGAGATGGATGTTTGTTTTGTTGATATTGGGGGAACGTTAAATCCTTCTTTCCATTTTAACATATTAACATATTAAAGCTGCAGAGTACCTGAAACTGTTATTTCGCGGTGCTTTCCTCCATTTATTATAGAATGTTTTATTTTATACTCTGATGGATATTTTCGGTTCATTTTTTTTATTTGTGTTAAATATTTTTGGTTGCATTAAATCTGATACACCGAATATTTATTTTTTAAATTTAAGCTGTCAACTTGTAATAATTTTGTGTAAAGTTTTGTTTTGTGTTGCCTTAATATTGAAATAATGATTGTATTCGTTCAAAATATCATATTCCGTCTCTGGATTATGTTACACTGGCATTCAATGGACCTTGGCTCCTATCAACTGTTTTGTTCGAACTGTATCGAACATGACAGATAAGCCTAAGCTGTCATATTGTTTCCGAAGGGAAATGTAATTATATTTGGAATGTACCCTGGCTTTTATTTTATTTAAATTTGTTATGCTATCAGACGAAAGATATCCCGGCCAGACATTCCATTAGACAGAATAGAACAAACAGTCTTTTATCATTAAGAAAATCTGTATGAAATATAATCATCTTAATTGATCCAAGACGAATAGCAAAGAAAGTTTATCTTACAAATCTAACCATTAAATAACATGAACATTGACAACAATTTCTTTTAAAATTAGAATAATAAACCAATAAATGTCAGAAGACGAATGAGATGTGTTGAGAAAGGCACCCAAATTCCTAATGTCACCCTACACTGGACACCACCTGGCAAGAGAAAAAGAACAACATGAAGGAGGACAATTACACCAGAGCTGGAGGAAATGGGTATTTATATGGGCCAAGATCAGTACATTGCAAAGGACAGAGGAAGATGACGGCAAATTATTGATGCCTTATGTTCCATCGGGGATGAAGAGGATGAATTAAAACAATGTCAAAATTTAATTTGTACCAAGCCATGAATTCGATTTTGGAATTGTTCCATTTTAATTCAATTTAGGAACAAACAATTGAGTTATATTTTATTTATCTATTTGTGTCGACTCTAATCTCTCGAGCAAGGGGGACACATTTGTACAAACTAAATGCTTTAGTCAGGTGTGGTTAATTTGCGGGATAGAGCAAAGCAAACACCAAGTATTGTGATATGCTGGATTCATGCAGGTTTTCCAACTTTCGTCTCTGAAAAATATAACTGCTATATGAACAAAATACTACTAACTGGAAATGGTACAGGACAAGATGTTTCCCGTTCATCATTTATACATCCTTGATGGTATTGAGTTATTTGATTGGTAGATTTCGTAAGAATTATGCACTTTAAAGTATTCAAAACGCACAAAAACGAAACAAGTAACGACGTTTAGGATATCCGTTATTTTATCATTTCAGTGATCAATTTTTAATGGTGGAATGAATTGTTTTGACTACTTAATGCTCCGTATTTAAAATTATCAACCAGGTTTAATATAATATATGCTAATATTTTGATACAGGTTTACAATTATTTAATTTCTAAGTTGTCATTCTTTATACATGTGTGTCGTGTTACATAACATAGCAATAGTGTATAATTGTTATATTACGATATATTAAGGGCAAGTATGTAAATATATATTTGTTATATCTTCATTTGAAGAATAATATTTAAAAAAGCAAAGTACACATCTTAACAGTTCCAATTGAACGTAAATGCTATTATTTATGGAATCAGTGCAATAACATGAAAGCACTAATAGTCATTGCAAGCACGTCGTTCAGAAATTTATGGGTTTAAATTTGTTTCGTTTCTTTCATCATTTGAAATTGTTAAAATAAACGTTGAGAAAACCTTATGGGGAATTAAGAATTGAAAGTCCAGTGAAGACAAACATAAAAACACGAACCCACCAAATAAAACCTGGAGTGTGAACAGGTGTTCGTGATGTGTAAGCAGTTCATGTTTCTTATTTTACTCATAGCCAGGTCCGGAATAGGACTTGTTGGAGACAGAGGACACAGAAATTCAACGTAAAAGGGAAACATTCATTGCCATTTGAGAAATGGATATTTCGTAAGGGTCAACCAGTGTTGTATAACGATGTAAGACTGTTAAATGTACCAGAAAGATACATATTTATTTAGTAGGCTGATGAAGCAAAATATTAGGACTGTTACGTCTTTCATACGACAGTCATTAGAACTGAGAGAGGGAGACTCATCACAGTCATAATTGCAGTTCGTAGTCATGTATCTTTTATTTGTCTTGTCTGTACATGTATATTATGTAAATTGTAATGCTAATACCCAAGCTGTGCATTAATAAAACAAAATGTTATTTGGAGAAAATACATTTGTAATAACCATTTTGTAAGTATTAAGTACATATGTATATTAGATAGAATAATATGGAAATAGATCTGTTACATATTATTTGCGAAATTGATATTTCCTCAACATAGAAGTGTATTTATATCGGTATATTGTCCGAAAACATATTTTTTTACAAAATTCAGCAAAAGAAAGAAAACTGGGTTTTCTGTCAACCTCTCTTGTCTGTTTTGATCGATGGGAGTCCAACAGATTTTATTTTTACCCGACAATGTAGCTATATTTTTAATCTTGGATTTAACAAAGAACAAATATAACTGCAAAATTTTAAAGAAAGGAGCAGAAGCAAGCGTCGTTCTTATCAGTATCACGCATGTCCTCTATCACGTTCGCGCTTATGCTACTATCGTTTCTTGTTCACTCTATATGAATCAAGCACCAGAAAGCCTTTTTCTACACAATGCTAAATTAACACAGAAGTTTATTTGACCCATGTGTTATCCCTTAAAATCACACGATTGCAGGATAAAATACAGCATCTCTAATGTCAGATCTTACATAAATGTAGTGGTGAAATTGTGTAATGATTAAATATGTAATTTAGCTCATAAGTAATTATTTTGACACATGATTTGAACAAAATTACATAATTATGATGATATGTGTTGCATAATATAAGAAATCTTAAAATCAGAGTGAATGTATCATAACTCCCTTATTATTTGAAATAATATATATTCACAACATAATTAAATTATGGCTTCAATTCATTTAGAAGATTGATTAAAAGAAAGTTTTGCGTCAGATATGAGAGTGATTGTTGTTTATAGTCCTGGCTCACCGAAAACACGATCCGCGGGTAGACATGTCGCTCCACTCAGACATACGATCATGATTCCTACCCAATTATTTGTCCTTACTCTTTAATGAGACGTGCATAGCGGTGACCATTACAAAATCGATGCGACAACACGTGGCAAACAAATTGCCACTTAAGCTGTAAAACAACCGAATTATTTTCGGGCGTCAAAATACAAACTAATAAGATTCATAATTATAGTTGAAAATAAAAATGTAATTGAATTTGCTAGGTACCGTGCTTTATGTAAATTGTACTTCGGTCGGTGCTTTTACACGCAATAAAACTATAATAATTCTAAGATTAAATGATTCTTGTTTGCATTAAAATTTTGTGAATTGCCATGAAATTTCGTAAATCCTGGTCAATCATAAGATTTGGACAGCTTAAAGGAATGGCGGCCCCGCATGTTTAAAACTAAATTGCAAATTGAAATTGAAATATGTTTGTTAATTATTTGAGGCAGGTCAACGCTTTTCTCCGGATACTCTTAATATATGATATTATGTATATTGTTTTGTAGATCGTTGTTTGTACTTTTTCTTTTGGTCATTGTGTTGTTTGTCCTTTTGGTCACTGTGTTGTTTGTCCTTTTGGTCATTGTGTTATTTGTCCTTTTGGCCATTGTGTTGTCTGTCCTTTTGGCCATTGTGCTGTTTGTCCTTTTGGACATTGTGTTATTTGTCCTTTTGGACATTGTGTTATTTGTCCTTTTTGTCACTGTGTTGTTTGTCCTTTTGGACATTGTGTTGTTTGTCCTTTTGGCCATTGTGCTGTTTGTCCTTTTGGACATTGTGTTATTTGTCCTTTTGGACATTGTGTTGTTTGTCCTTTTGGTCATTGTGTTGTTTGTCCGTTTGGCCATTGTATTATTTGTCCTTTTGGACATTGTGTTGTCTCTCCTTCTTCGGTTTACGGATTCTGATTACTCCCTTGGTATGTTCAAACTGTTCTGTTTACATCGTCCTAAATCTTTTGATGTTTATTATAATAACAGAGAAACGATGCCTAAAACAAGATAAACGCTTCCTTATTATCGGATTATGTTTTTTTTTCTTTATTGACAGTTTATTCTTTAAACATTTCCTTCCTCTAATCGATATACGATGCATAAAGGAATTAAAGAGTCGTAGAGGTATTAGAGACAAATGAAAATGTTGTATAGCTATCTTGTATAAAGAACTTGTATACCTACAATGTTGTATAACTCTCTTTTACTTTTTCAATGGCCACGTGTAGGAAACAGTGACAATTCTTTCTTTGAAAAGAAAGTTTAAACAGTGATGGTATGCAGTTTCATCGATCTCAAGAAAGCGAACAATCACCTCCAATCGTTGAACCTAATAAAAAAAGGCACGACATATGACGTTGGTTAAACATGTACTGGCTTGGATCAGACTCAAAAAATGTGACGGGGTTAAACTCTTAATGATATTGGCTTTCAAACATAAGAATATGGACTGAGTTAAAAGACAACATTAACAGCCCCAGTAGTTAAACACGACATTACAATTTACAATTATCCTCGATGATCGTAAGTTCGTTACCCTAAGCTGTTTAGCAAGGAAAGGTTTTGCATTCTCATACCAGAAATTAATTTGACTGTTTGTTAACATTCTCTAGATATTTGCAAATATTTGTATACCCTTAATTTTTAAATAACTCGGAAAAGAATAGGACCAGCATCTATATCCGTAACGTGACCTATTTCCGAAATGAAAGCGGCCATGCTTGTAAGTTGGTGACCCTGATGTACCGCCTTATTATGCACACATACCCAAACAATCTGACAATAAATGAGGCCATGCATATTCTATTTTTATTTTCGGCAATTGCGTATATTGTAGTACGATAAAAACAACAATGACTATAGTACATTTGTATTAGGAAAGAAATAAAATTGCACTTACATTTTTTGTACTTGCATAAATAAGAATGGCCATTGTGAAGAACCACAGACCATAGGCAAGTATACTGGTACGGCTGTGAGTTGTAAATAAAAGACAACGATAACATTTTTGTATGACAATTTAGTAAGGCTAAGGGATATCAGCATATACATTTTTATATAATGGCCTTAAATATATATTTTTTTTTAATTTTTACTTGTTATTTCATTGAAAAATCACTCATGAAAATAACGTTTTATAGCTAAGAAACATATCAACAAAAAAAAAGCAAAAAAAGTAATTCCTTTGGCCATACAAAGAAAAATGTCGTCATGTGACCTTCAAGCAGATGGTGACTCATTATTTGGAATGTCAACAGACCAACTGAAGGGATTTCCCAAGAAATTCTTCGAACATCTAGTTAAGAAAGAAAAAATAATAACGAAATCAGCCATTTTTCACCAAATTTTTAAAAAAGCTGCAATAACTTACCTGTTTCTGTTCCATTTTCATCCAAAAGTGGCATATACTTTGGGAAACGTCAGCGTTACTTGCACGTTGCAGAAGGTAAATATTTATTCATGACGTCACGAGTTAGAGGGAAAACACCGAATGTCACGAACTTTCAATCATAACGAACTTAGAATCATCGACGATACATTAATTTACATTAATCTCTAAATTCAATTGAGTCGGAATGAAACCCAGGACATGATATACGTAGTCATTATGCAGAATTATGGGGTCACCATCGTGAACGTTGACATATAATTTTTTTTTCGTAATATTTCCAGTATAACATAAAACAATTTTTAAACATTGATGGTCAACAATTCCACCAATATCAACCAAAAACAATTACCGTTCACCTCAACTAAATAACCGCCATGATACAATGTATATGACGTTGGTTATCCATATACTGGCTTGGATCAGACTCAATAAATGGTACTCTTCATGATATTGGCTTTCAAACATAAGACTATTGACTGAGTTAAAGGACAACTGAGACGGAATGAAAGCCAATGAATATCATACGTAGTCATTATACAGAATTATGGGGTCGTCATCATGGTCGTTGATATATAAAAGGTTTTGTTAAGACTGCCAGTATAACACACAAAAGGTCTAAACGGTGATGGCCAACAATTTACCAATATCAACCAATAAACCTAAAACTACTGAACAGACAAAATACCACCACATATTACTTGGGAATACATATCATTGCTTGGATCAGGCACACACGTGTGGTGGCATTGGACTGTTAACTATATTGACTTTCAAACATTTTTTGTGTTAAAGGATACCCTTCATAGATGTAGTAGTTAAACACGACATTTGATCAATTTACATTAATCTCTAAAACCAACTGAGACGGAATCAAAGCCAGGACATGACATACGTAGTCATTATACGGAATTCTCAGATCGCCATCGTTATCGATGACATATAAAAGGGTTTTTCTAAGTTTAACAATATATGTTTATTTGAACGTGGTAAGAACTACTTGAAGGTTGGTTTTTCTATAGATACACTTCTTGATACATATTTAATGTTATTGGTTAAACATTTGTTAAGATACCTTTTATTCTAAATGTACATGATGTTATTTTTTTCTATCCAGATTTGCATTTGTTATTTAAGAAGAAAAGACATGGGTGTAAATGAATATGAGAGACTATCCAACATTACACGTAACCTTGTTTGAGTAGCATTTGTGCCAGCACCGCGGTACAGAATATCACTGTACTCTGCACAGGCACTACAATTAATGTACGAGTTTGAAATGTAAGCTTCACACGCTGGTCGTGGTGGGAATATTGCTACTGATGAATGAGAATTTATATATAGCTGCCTTTTATTCTTAAGGAAGCAGCAAAGTACATATATAAACTAAACTTATATTCCTGTAGATAACGGAGAAAACGTTATAGGAAAAAGTTTAAGCACTTATGGTCAACCATCTGATCAATACCAACAAGACGAACAATAACCTCTCATCTCAGATGACGACATATCCATGTGCTGGCTTAGATCAATCATACAAATGTAGTTTGGGTTAAACTCTTTTAATAATACAACTGGCTTTTAAACATAAGCACATTGTCTGAAGCTAAGGACCCCCATCACAAATGTAGTAGTTTAACACGAAGTTTGATCAATTTACATTATTATCTTAAACCAACTGGGGCGGAATGAAGGCCAATGTATAACATAGGTAGTCAGTATATACAATTATGGGATCACCATAAAACAAGTGTTTTGTTCTTGGTCTGACAGTATTTCATGTTTGCTTAGTATTATGTAACAACTACTTGTGGATTGATATCATCATTGTTACATTTTTTGACACATATTTAATGTTCTCGTTTAAACAGTAATTTTGATGAGATATCTTTTATCGTTGGTTTGTCATGATATTTATCGTATAGCACTTGTAAAGAAAACTACCTGTGTAATCAGTGCCTATCACCACTAAAGTTATGAGTTCGAATCTCGCTCATGACAAGGTGTACTCGAAACAACATTATGTGATACAGTGTACAAGTGACCTGTGGCAGGTCCGTGGTTTTTCCGAGTACTTTTTCCCCCACCAATAAAACTGACAACCACGATATACATTTGTAGCTGAAATACTGTTAAAAGTGGCTGTACGCACAATAACATTAACCCTACCATTATCTGTTCAACAACAGTGTTACTACGAGGTTATTTTGGGCTATCCTTATTTCGATCTAGTTGTTGCTGATGATGGCGGTATTCAGCGGCCTTGACTACTTATTGGTCTCGTCTATTATAGCCATCATAAGTATAGACTTGTCCTTCTTCAATTACGGCTTCTGATTACCTCTGTGGTATCTCCACACTTGTCTTAGTATTGTTCACATGTATTGGTATTTTGTAGTTAGTATATTTATATATTGCTTTGATTGTTGTATTGACTTGCTATGATTTAGGGCCATTTTTAATGTTCTGTCTCGAATTATCCTATTAAATTATTAAATCTAGATTTGGTTCACATTACACTCCGACACACAAATAAGGGAAAATAAATAAGCTATGAATGAAACTGACTATACTTGATTGTCAGTTTACATTATTATGTCGTTGTCCTTTCGTTTGATATATTATAAGTGAGCTGTCGACTAAATGGATGGTGGGGGAGTCTTCAGCATCCTTTACTACCCATTGGTCTCATCTATCATAGGTATTGTAATTTTAGATTTATTAGTATCGTTCCCCCGCATTGCTATTTTGTAATTAGTAAATATACCATATGTGTTTTTTTTTATTATTTCATTTAGGTATGTTTTTGATGTTGTCTCTTGAATTATACTTTTAAATTATTAAATCTAGAGCTGGTTCACATAAAATCCAACACACAACTAAGGGAACATAAAAAAGCTTAAAATGAAAATGACTATCCTTGGTATTCAGGTACATTACCATGCCATTGTCCTTTGTTTGATATATTATAAACAAGATGTCGATCAAATGTAATTTTAAGGTAGCACAACAGTCTGATTTTTTAACTCCAATCAAGAGTCTTTGAAGGTTCATATCTCAGCAAATACTTAATAGATTTTTAAAATTCAAGATTCATCTTGTAGCTAAAAAGTGACTTTATCTATCTAAATTAATTTATATAATATGCAGAATAATAAAAAAATTATGGCTAATAGAATACAAAAAATGCACTGTATCAGCTTGGATAAAAATAGCACATTCATGTCAACACCCACTTAAATTTTGTTTTCAGCCCTTTAATTAACCATACACAAGCTACAAAACCGTGTCTCAGATTTTTGATATATGTCTCCAATCCTTAAATAAACAATTTCATCTGTTGGATGCCAACATCTTGTTTCCCCTTTGTTCTTTCAAGAACCATAAATTTCTTAAGAAACAAATCATCCAAAAACTGGGACACGGTTTTGTAGAAGATATCCCTCTCAACACTTAAATATCAAATTCAAGTCCTTGCGGGCACCTATAAAGGTGCTAATTTTCATTTTTAAGTTCAAAATTTTCATGTAAATTAAACATGCAAAATTGCCACAAAACTATATATCCCACTTCTGGCCCCTGTCAATATGCAATAGACCTTCAAATCCCACTGGGAACACCTCAGAAGTGACCTTACATCTTTAATTGATCAGAGGAACCACACAGTTTGTGTGTTTATACACTTAAAGCTATTATTTTTGCATTATTTGTGCACTGTCCATCCCTAAACAGCACTTCTTTGGCATTTTGGCGGGAGCTTGACGTCACAGGTCTGACCCACATCTGGAAGCTAGCAAGTTAATATGGACAAGCTCCTCCTCCTTCCAGATCAAACAAACACAGGGGTTTCAAGTTACATTTTGTGATCATTAACAAGACCATAATAACATCAAAATAAACGGATCCATCTTTTTTTAGCAACAGGATGTTATTAATTCATGTTTCTTCATGTTATGCAATAGTATAAATAAAAAGTAAAATCATTCTTTTACATATATAAGGCAGAAGACAACACTCCTTCTGAAAATGGACTCTTCCATAACAGACTTTTTGAGAAATCAAAATTTGTCCTACAATTTACATATATCTTTTGTTTTGAGTAAAAAAATCTTTAAAAAATGCCTAAAGTTCCAAACAGGAGACCATCCCATATATAATTGTAGATATGAAAAATATAAAATGAACTAATAATTATGTTGTGGTCAGAAGTGAACAGCTGGACACATGTAATTAACACAGTGATTGATAGATAAGCCCCTCCCACATGTTTATATTATCAAACACTTTACCACATGCTTTTGTTTACATAATTTAATTATCAATTTACTCCTTAATGATGCAAGATAATGACAGTAGGATTTTTTTTAAACATTTATAGATATATGAACTTTCAAAAACTGCAATAAAAAAAAAATTCATTAAAAAATCATAATTAGACTGTTGTGCTACCTTAAGCCGATATCAAATACACATCACAGGATGAATATCGAATTATAATTGAAAACATATGATAAACAGCGGTCAGTTTTAACAGACGTAGATATCGACTTATTAACAACGTTCAACATGGAACATTGATATCCATCGTGATGAGAAAATTAACCTCAAGGTACATTCAGGCATTTCATGTACATGTTATTTGATCGACAAAGAACATTGCACTCTTAAACAAATATAATTACGACTGAAATATGGAAAACGTCGTATTGTTGTAATCTACTGGTTTTCGTTTTTGTTTTTCCTTTTGCCTTGGCCCTTTTATGCCATATATAGGATTTTGTGTATATACAATAACTGGCGTTTCAAACAGCTTTTCAATACTGGCAAACGTATCATACAATTGTCAAGATAATTCTTGAGCCCTATTTTATGTTCCCTCGAATGTCGAAAAGATAAAATATATTATCTTGATTTATAATCCTTTGACTTTGATACGTGTGTACCTGATCAATGCGATTCCGGAAACCCGTCATGTGTTGTAAATTAAATATTTATGCTTTTATTAGTAGCAGCTGAAATTTCATCAAGGCTCAATTATCAGCTGCACATTAGAGATGCTGTGTCAGCATTCTTGGTATGATATTGCACCAAATAAGTATGCTGCTGTAAGACTAGAACTTGCGTTGTAATGTCACATACAAGACTGTTATAGTATTATGGCCTCCTACTCTAGAGAGAACAATAGTGTGTTCGTCCTGTCCGTCCGTTCATTCATCACAAAAGCTGGTATGCCTCTTTGCATATGTGCTTATAACCATATGAATATTTTAATATAGTAACAGAAGTTTGATCGGACCATTTGTAAGTAGTCATAAATGTCCTAATTTGCTGGAATATTTCATACAAATTGTGTCAATATATTAAAAACGATATTTTTTATTAGATTAATATTAGCATTACGGAAGAATCAAAGCGTGCACGCAATGATCCTTTTGATAACGGCATGTTTCTTACGGAATACAGGTCATACATTTATGTTTTATCCTGACCATGACCTTTTGATAATATACTGACATTTCTTTGATGTAATATGTTAGTGAACATATATATCTATTGAAAAATGAAAGAAAAGAAAATTCGATAAAACATACCATTTTGCCTCTAGTGCTACCTTAAATTCAACATTATTTGCGTTACATTGGAACACAACTTTATAATACTTCATTAGTTGTATCAGTACACGCATGCTTGGTCAATTTTTTGGCTTCATATTATCAATTTATTTTATAAAATAATTCCTAGAGGAATATTATTGTTAGTTGGTGTTGCATATGCTGTTATTGTGGGAAACCTTAAAACGGTTTGCCGCAATCCCAAACTTGCATCGTCTCCCCCAGCTAATTTCATATGGCTTCGTTACTGAAACAGTAACTCTGAGTGTTACATGCATACGTTCAAGCCTTGCATTGTGCATAGACACTAAAGGTTTCTATTGTAATAAAAAGAAAAACAAAATTACCATACTGTCGGAACAGTTCCAATAGATACTAGACAGAAAGAGAAACAATCTGCATCCCTAATGTGCATTTATATATCAGAACAGTTCCACAATTTGACAGAAAAATAGAAGAAACAGAGACAAATCGATACCGGGTAACACACATAACCGCTAACTTTCCTGGATTATTATCATCATTTTTGTCAATTGTGGCAATGTTATATGGGCGCAAACCTCCTCTCTTGGTGATGTTATATGGGCGCAAACCTCCTCTCTTGGTGATGTTATATGGGCGCAAACCTCCTCTCTTGGTGAAATAAAATATGGCTACGTGTATTAGATACAACAGTAAGTGATAACGTTTGTCAGTAACTTGCGAATGGTCGGTGGTTTCCTCCAGGTACTCCGGTTTCCTTCACCATTAAAAAAGACAGTCACGGTATAGCTGAAATATTGTTGAAAGTGGCATTAAACACCATAACCCTGACCCTCTAAGTGAAATAATGTTTTCACGCAAATGTGAGTAAATTGCCAAACAGCTTAGTGTGATAATTACAAATTGAGTTACATCATTAATAACGCTATGGTGTCATTTTAATCCTCATCCTTTCAATAGTTCATTGTTTGAACGTCTTATCACAAGAAATATTGGATTCAAAGATTAAGCATGCTTGAGGAGATAAATACTGCATGTTGATTTGAAATCATTCTCATCGTAGAAAATCAAACCAAAAAAAATACAAAAAAAAACGATAAAACCTTTAACATCCAGTTTGATGTTCAATATTGGATTACTAAATCGTTAGATTTACATGGCTGTGTTAATTTTGTTTCATCATAATTGTGAATCGTGTCAGTATTAAGCCAGTAGTATGTGAGTGGCGGCGTTTTACTCACAAGTGTAAAATACTTGCATGACCGCATCATTTCACTAAGATTGAAGGTAGGATCCCATAAAAAATAATTAACCCCGTCAATTTTAAGCACATTAACATCTAACTGTAACATGGGTCTGGTTGTCCGAGAAGTTAATTCTCACTACAAGTCCACCACCACTGACATGTGTTCGTGGCCAACAGTAAAACACCCATAAATCAAGCAATCAAATGTTAGACCCTGTTTTGCGACAATAATCTAAGCATCTGTAAATGTACAATTTGCTAATTAAGGAAACCGATAGGAACACCTATCCGTACCAGGTGACTTTCTGCATTGTTTAATGTTTACTTCTAATATGTTGATCAAGCCATAGGAAAATATTCTAAGGATGGTATATGTCATATAGGAATGTTGTAAGATTGATGTGAAAAATTGTGATCTATATATTATAATTAACTATCATAACCGTTTAGTAGCATGAATTAATATTCAAAGCTCACATTGCCAGATATTTGTCGAAACGTGACAGAAAACCATCGCTTAAGATCAGATAAAATGCATGAATAATATTTTGTGCATTATAACGAAAGACAATGTGGAAAGTGTTTTCTTTAATTCTTAGACAAAAAGCATGTTTGTTTCTAAAACACAAACGATATGGAATGTTTGCCCACAACCAGTTTATAATGCCATTAGTCAGGTACATGCAGGTTATTCAGTAGATTATCATGTATATATTTTGAGGTGTTGGTGCCAGCCTACCACATAATATGGTAGCATAGGCAGTAAAATGTCTATATATATTGAGGTGTTTCTCCACAGCGAATAATGTGATATTATTGTAATCTTGCATGAGGTGGTGGTTCCGGATCAGTACACAGTCTGATTATACTCAGCTGCAAAAATACAATACACTTCCCTCTAAACATCTGACAGAACCTGATTAGAAGTTATATCAAAACGTACTCATACTCAGCCAATGAAAACGTCGTAATGTTAATACGTCTTTTGTGGGTTTTTTTAATTCTTGCATCACAAGGGTAAAACGCTCTGATTTGTTAATATACGACAGTTCATCTGATATGACCTATAATCTGTTAGATGTTATGGGGAGAATGGACTATTATGACAGCTGATTTGTTTGTCGGGGGTTCATGTCTTGTTTGGGTTGTTTGTGTTTGCCTGTGCATAGTAGTGTCCAGCACATATTGATTGTGCTGTGTCTTTGTTTTATATTTATTCGTCTATGTTTTCATTTTGTTAGGTTTATTTAATCAGATTGCTTAGAACATAATTGAATTATTTCAATGGTTTAGCCACTTAATGTTCTTACATAACCCCCTAGGTGTTCAGCTACCTCATCTTGTAATTCGCTCGAAAGTGGCTGTATCACAATAGGTCAAAGGTGAGATATAAATAAACACCAGCTCTTTGTTTTTCTCCACTAATTTTCAACATTTCATTCACAAAACCTGTTCATCATAATCCATCAATCAACCACTTCTTTTGTGTTTGATGTTAATTAGTATTCACAGGCAATGTTGAGTAAAATTAATTTGATAGCATGATAAACACGCTATATCTTACTTAAGATATCAGTCATATTATATATGACCTTCCGTGTTGGTTAGATGGATAATTCCATTATAAAAATACCGTTAATGACGTGTACGTCGATTACCGTCCAATCTTCGCTATTTATTGTTGTTGTCCAAATTTTCTCCTATTGGAGCACACATTAATCTCTATATCTTGAACATCGAAGTTAATATACTAAAATAATAATTTTTTGTTTGTTTGTTGTGGCGACCCGCTTCGATGGTGTGAGTTAATCGATCTTGGTGGATCACATATTTATCTATATATCCTGAACATGGAAATTAATTTACTGAAATAAAAAAAAACTACATTCTTGATTACTTATTTTAGCTGTTCAAATTAACTTTAAGTGCAGCATGCATCTATTTGTATATATTGAACATTGAATTGAATATACTAGATCATACTACAAACATGTTTTTGGTTACTTAGTCTGGTGGTTCAATTTTACATCTAGTAGAGGACATATGTATCTGTATATTGTAAAAATGGAGCTTGATTTACTGAAGTGTTTTCATCATTGTTTGTCCTTTTGTCCTCTTTCTTTTTATCATTGTATTTTCTGTCCGTCGATTTACGGTTTCTGTTTACCCTTTTTGGTATCACCGACGTGGAGCTTAATACACAACAAAATAGTGTTCGTTTATTATTGTGGCTGTTGAATTTTACTCCTAGTGGAAAATAAATCATTGATCTCTACATCTTGAACATATAGCTCAATTTACTTTTTGAAAATGCATTAACTTCAATATCTAAGAAACCACAAAATTTAATTTAAATAGTTAGATAACATACGTTCTAAATATATGGTTTTATCTTTTTAATGTTTTATCTATATACAATCCGATTGTTTTATAGACAAGTATGTTTTATGTTTGAGTTCTAAGTGTCTTGTAGGTGTCTAAGTTAATAATAAGATTTGATTACGCCACGACATAGCTGACATATTGCTAAGGTTGCCGTTAAACACCAATCAATCGATGAATCAATTCAAAAAACACAAATTTTTTGATAATTTGACTTCAGCATACATGGTTGCTTAGAAAATCAAGACATTATGATTTGATTTCATTTCATTTATAGTGCTTAACGCCACTTTCAGCTATATCATGGCGACCAGTTTTAGTGGTGGAAGAAGTCGGAATATCCGGAGAGAACCACCGACCATGGGCAAACAACTGGTAAACTTTATCACTTGCGGCTGTGAGTCGAGTGCACCCTTTCTGTAATTTACAAAGCCGGGCGCGAATCCACACCGTACTGGTGATAGGCTTGTATGAGCTGTTAGGTAATCCAGCTACCTAACTCATTGAGCCATCCGGGTCCTTCTCACGACTTTAAGTATATATATATATATATCACTAAATGTCCTTAAATTCAAAATCAATTTATTTGAACATATCAATAGCTTAGCTAAAACACTTTCGGATCTTAATGCACGGACAATATACTGAAAAGTTAAACGATGAACAGCTAACATTCTGATATTCATCACATAATTACGTCGCTTATTGTTGTAACCATAATCTCCTAATAACGAATATAAAAACGATTACACCAAGATAACCGTCACAACAAAATGGCCAAAAGAAAAACACATATCATTCTGATATTCATCACATAATTACGTCGCTTATTTTTGTAACCATAATCTCCTGATAACGAATATTAAAACGATTACACCAACATAACCGTCACAACAAAATGGCCAAAAGAAAAACACATATCATTCTGATATTCATCACATAATTACGTCGCTTATTTTTGTAACCATAGTCTCCTGATAACGAATATAAAAACGATTACACCAAGATAATCGTCACAACACAATGGCCAAAAAAACACACATCACATTCTGATATTTATCACATAATGGCGTCGCTTATGTTGTAACCGTAGTCTCCTGATAATGAAAAAAAAAACGATTACACCAAGATTACCGTCATAAATTATTGTAAAGTTTCATAAAATGTTATTTCGGTATAGAAAACGTGTGTATAAAACCAATTCTACATGATATATGGAGAGATCTGATAAAAACGACCACGGATATGTTCAACGTGTGTTGTCTGTCCTTCTTTGATGTAAAACATTGATTTCTACATCTTGAACATATAGCTTAATTTACTTTTTGAAAATGCATTAACTTCAATATCTATGATATCACTAAATTTAATTTAAATAGTTTGATAAGATACGTTATAAATATATGGTTTTATTTTTTTAATGTTTTATCTATATACAATCCGATTGTTTTATAGACAAGTATGTTTTATATTTGAGTTCTAAGTGTCTTGTAGGTGTCTAAGTTAATAATGCAATCTGTTCACGACACGATATAGCTGACATATTGCTAAGGTTGTCGTTGAATACCAATCAATCGATTTAAAATACACCAAATATTCGGTAATTTGACTTCAGCATACATGGTTACTTAGAAACTCAAGACATTATGATTTGATTTGATTTCATTTATAGTGTTTAACGCCACTTTCGGCAATATTTCAGCTATATCATGGCGACCAGTTTTAGTGGTAGAAGAAGCTGGAGAGAACCACCGACCATGGACAAACAACTGATAAACTTTATCACTTGCGACTGTGAGTCGAGTGCACCGTTTATGTAATTTACAAAGCCGGGCGCGACCCCACGCCGTATTGGTCATAGGCTTGTATGAGTTGTTAGGTAATCCAGCTACCTAACTCATTGGGCCATCCGGGCCCTTCTCAATACTTTATGTATATATACATCACTAAATGTCCTTGAATTCAAAATCAATTTATTTGAACATGTCAATAGCTTAGCTAAAACACTTTCAGCTCTTAATGCACGTAAAATATACTGAAACGTTAATGATGAACAGCTAACATTCTGATATTCATCACATAATGACGTCGCTTATTTTTGTAACCGTAGTCTCCTGATAACGAATATAAAAACGATTACACCAAGATAACCGTCACAACACAATGACCAAAAGAAAAACACATCACATTCTGATATTTATCACATAATGGCGTCGCCTATGTTGTAACCGTAGTCTCCTGATAATGAAAAAAAAAACGATTACACCAAGATTACCGTCATAAATTATTGTAAAGTTTCATAAAATGTTATTTCGGTATGGAGAGATCTGATAAAAACGACCACGGATATGTTCAACGTGTGTTGTCTGTCCTTCTTTGATTTGTAGATTCTGAACCCTATGGTATCTTCAAACTCTTCTTTGGCATCCATGTATGTATGGCCACGTTGTTAACAAAGATAAACGGTTCAAAACGTTATTGAAAGGTCGTATGTGCTAAATATTGTTGACTGACACATGTTTTCTTTGCTATAAATATAGGTTGATTTGATTTGATTTATTGTGTTTAACGCCACTTTCAACAATATTTCAGCTATATCATGGCGACCAGTTTTAGTGATGGAAGAAACCGGAGTACCCGGAGAGAACCATCGACCATGGGCAAGCAACTGGTAAGCTTTATCACTTGCGGCTGGGAGTCCATTGCACCCTTTTTGCAATTTACAAAGCTGGGCGCGAACCCACACCTTATTTGTGATAGGTTTGTACGAGTTGTCAGGTAATCCAACTACCTAACTCATTGAGCCATCCGGACCCTCCTGTATGTAAATGAACAAAAGAGACTATTCAATCTGGCCGATTGATTATCGGAGTGGCTCTCTCGTGCGTATTTAAGGTGTATACACTTATCTGTACAGGTTTTTTTTCTAAAGGATGCAGACAGTCAATCCAATTAGTCAGCCCACTTCAAACTATATCACATTGTCTGGTTTTCTAGCTATTTACCTGATGGGAGTCTTGTGAATGCCTTTATCTGTATTTGTAACCTACTCTTGTGCTGTCAGGTACCATCATGACGGTATTTGTAAGATTGGTTCACCTCCGTTTTCTCGTTGATAGCCCCGAGCCTGCGATATTAAATTGTATACACCAAATAACATAAAAACGACAAATATGTCCAGATGTAGCGATTTTCGACAGATGTATTGAGTACCACCCAACTGCAGCCTAGGAGCTGTTTCACACTCATTTTAGTGTATTAATTTTGCTCATTGTTGAAGACACTATTGTGACTGTGAAATGCAGACCAACAGTAAGAGTTCTATTCTTTAACCTCTTGTGTTCATTTACATTCATGTATTTTCTTACTAAATGTATCATTATTTTCATAAAGTGCATCCAGTGGTGTTAGCGCTTTGGGTAGATATAATAGAGGACGTTAGTCCTCATTACTGTAGACCACCCCCGGTAGACCCCCCACGTATACTACACACTGATGCTCAATTTCTCGCGTCGATCTCGCGTCTATACTCACTGCGAGAATTTGGGCACCATATAAGCCGGATGTGTAAGCCAGCTTAAATCCGAAAGTATCTACTGTCATAAAATAAAATAATAATAGAAACTTTGTTTTGTTTAAAAAAAAATAAAATATAATATTTTTATTCAATAAATTAAAATAATACATCTATTTGGCAGCTATGTCAAATTTGCATAAAGTAAAATCGTGACGTCTTGTGTAAACACAAACTCGTTTCACTGTCACCGTCTTGGGCAATTATTTTCTGATTTCGTAATATTTCCTGCACAAAAATTGTGGATGGTATTTGAAAATGCTTGTGTCAATATATTTGATCGATAACAGATATGGATTAACTTGAAATTAGTGGTTTGTCCTCAGAATCCCACCATAAAAAAAGAGCAGAAGAAATGGCATTGTGATGATTGTTTGAACAAACATGGAAACCGGGATGGAAACCAAATTGGCAAATATCAACGGCGGATGTAGAAGAAGTAATTTACGATAAAGTAGGTAGAACTCTACAAATATTAAACGAAAAATAGTCTTTTTGATGACTTTAAACATTTAACGAATTTGAAAAAGTCAATGTAATTTGCGTGTTGCCATGTCAAGTTTATGATGGAAAATGTGTTTTACTAAGCACATTCATATCCCCTGATTTATATTTCGACTTTCTGAAGAAATGTTCTGCTCTGTATCTCCAGACTGGAAAGTTTAAGTTTTTAGCACAGGCACTTGTTTCTATCAAATGGGGGGTCGACTATCTTTTATTATACATTGATAGTCGATCCCCCATTGATAGAAAGAAATGCATGTGGTTCTTAGGCATGCATGCACTTATGCATCTTTCTGGTCCAGTATTACCATTTTTTGTTATTCTTACCTGTATACACTGCTTCTTCAAATGTGCAGTCTGTGCCAAAAACATTTTGACAAACTAGCCCGAACAGTATTTTAGAAGAATTTATGCAATTTTTACTAGCCCGAACCAATTTTTACTTGACAGGGGAATAGCTAGTGCTAGTGGTTTTTTGGCTCAAACTGTAATGTGTATCACACAATATACAATGAATCGTTCACAATAAAACTATACAAAAACATCCATTTACACCCTCAAAACTAAAAAAATAAGTATATTTCAACATTGAAGTACTGTGAATACATGTGTCCTCATGGGTTTGCATGGTCAGAATATATGAACTACAAAATATATACCTCCTTGAATGTACATGTAATGCCAAGTTGAATGTTTTAGCTACTGTATGGGAAATGATTGTGTATGTATAGATTAGCATGGGTGGGACTAAAATTCAGAGCGAGTTAGTTTTAGTCCCACCAATGGTGTATCTACATTGTACATGTATACTGATAGACTATTTCTGGAATCCTCACAGGAGACTACAAATGTGTAGGTGCTGACATTTAAACTCACATGTGTAAAGCCAACATAGATACAAAAGTAAATACTTTCATGAAAAAGATTTAAATACCCCGGTAATAGCAATTTTTTTTTTTTATTAAATAAAATATTGTATTTTCGTTCAATAAATTAAAAAAAATACTTCTATGTCAATTTCGCATACATTTTTTACGTCTTGTGTAAACACAAACTTGTATCACTGTCACCATCTTGGGCAAATTTTGTTCCTAATTTCTCCTACACAAAACATTGTGGATGGTATTTGATAATGCTTTCCATCTAATAATGTGTCAATATTTTTTATTCTTATACCCTGCTTCTTCACATGTGTACAAACTATAAGAAGATTTAGTTCTCAAGTCTAACCGGAAGCAGGAAAAATGTTTAATAGGTTGAAGAGCTTCTGTTGTATAACGTATTACATATAGTTACAAGCTAGAAGAGTCTAACCAGAAGCAGAACATTTTTTAATAGGTTGAAGAGCTGTGGAATAAAGTATTACATCTAGTTGATAATAAATCAGATGATTGGTATAGAATAAAAATGAAATTGTTATTTGATAAAGTTGGATTTAATCATGTCTCGGAAAATCAAAATTCATTTAGTAAAAATCGTGCTATATATACTAGTCAAAAAAAAGAAACGTTACACCAATTTCATGGCATATAATTTATAAGATAACGGCAGTATTTGATAACAATGAATAACTATTTTAAGAAACAACCTCTATGAAGATAGAAATGTCAAAGAAATTCATCAAGTGTCCGTTTGTCCGTTTAACAGCACACAAATTTAAATGAGTCAAAAAGTGAGGTATCAATAGCGGATATGTCCACCTCTTGCATCGATCACAGCTTGACACCTACGGCGCATAGAAGCAATGAGGTTTCTGATGAAGGCTTGGGGGATGTTTGTCCATTCAGCAACAAGTGCCCTGCGGAGCTGGTCAAGCATTTCCGGTGGATTTATGCGGTTGTGAAAACGACGACCAAGTTCATCCCACAAGTGCTCAATAGGGTTGAGATCTGGCGACATGGCAGGCCATGGCAGAACCCAGATGTGGTGAAAGTTTAAGAAATCCATTGTCAACTGAGCAACATGACAACGAGCATTGTCTTGTTGAAACACGTGGTTGAAATGATGGCTACGACAGAAAGGCAGAACTACAGGCTGCAATATCTCGTCTCTGTAACGAACAGCGTTAAGGTTACCAGCAACGAGTTTCAATTCTATGCATCCGTTGTGACTGACTCCACCCCATACCATCACACTTCCACCGCCAAAACGATCCGTTTCCTGCACACACGCGTCAGACAACCGTTCTCCACGGCGACGGTATACACGTGCCCTTCCATCACTAAATTTCAAGCAAAAACGTGATTGATCTGAAAAAAGAATAATCTGCCATGTCAAACGGTTCCATGTTACACGTGTGCGACACCATTGAAGCCGGGCAGTTCTGTGACGTATTTTCAGTATAGCTCCCTTCAATGGACGGCGTGCTCGAAGGCCACACTGATGCAGGCGATTCCGTACAGTTTGATCTGAAATCCTGTTGTTGGCTCTTCCGGGTATACGCCTGGCTGTAGCTACTGCAGTCTCGAAGCGAATGCGCAGGTGTATCAGACGAATTTGCCTGTCCTGAAGTAACGTCGTCGCTCGAGGTCTTCCGGAACGAGGGCGATCAGATGTCGTGCCTGTGTTCCTGAGACGAACCATAAGTCTATACATTGTCATTCTGGAGGCATTAAAATGATTTGTAACTGTAGTTTGTGACATACCAGCTCGCAAATTGCTAAAGGCTCGTTCCCGCTCATCTTGACGTAGACGGGGCATTGGTTTACGTGTAAAATTGTATCGTTTTCAAAGTCACCTTTTGTTTACCGATTTAAACGGCACAGTTTGTAACCGTCATAACATTTCAAACACACCGGGATGAAGCTAAATTAAGGAATAAGTAAACAAAACGTCAATTTCGAAAAATTACGTAACACTATTCCTGAACATATTCAAACGAACAAAATCGATAAGAGTACAACATAACTTTTAAATGTTCAGACATAGAATGATCTCATTATGCACGAAGGTTTTAAAAAATGATAAAAATTGATGTAACGTTTCTTTTTTTGACTAGTATATAAAAAAATGAGAAATAATTTCATTAAATTTTGGGAGGAATCCATTAAAAAAAATATCACTGAAAAAAGAGGAAACAAATTAAGAACATACAAGGATTTGAAGAAGAAATTTGAGATGGAAAACTTTTTGAAATTAGATGTTGACAGATCTGATATTTCAAATTTTGTAAGACTTAGAATAAGTAATAATATCCTTATGATCGAAAAGGGCACACACAGAAAAATAGATTTAGAAAACAGATTATGCCCCTTGTGTAAATTTGAAGTGAAGGATGAATTGCACTTCACTATAAAATGTACCAAACTCCAAGAGTTGAGAAGTAAATTTTATCAGAAAATTTCAGATATTTTACCCTCTTTCTATAATCTTCAGACACTGATAAATTCCATCTCATATTTCGTAGTAATGATTATGATGTCAGTAAATGTTGCATAAAAGGTATTAGTGAGATGTACAAATTTAGATGTACATTAACTTAATTTATTCCACATCTATATCATTAAAATACATATTCATACATATTAGCAACTTTGTTTGGTTTAAAAAAAAAATAGAATATTGTATTTTATTCATATAAATTAAAATAATATATCTATTTGGCAACTAATAGTATGTCAAATTTGCATAAAATAAAACTGGCAATATGATTGTCGTTGATGGACCATTGAATTATATTGTATCACGCTAGTGGCGTTACTATCTCGTAACTTCATAACTTCGTACCCAAATGGCTTCGTAACTTCAAAACTTCGTACCCATTTCGTAACTTTGAGCTTTTTCATTTATCTATCGATATATGGTATTTTCAAACATCTCAGTGACGTCATAAGCGACCTTCCTCTTTGATACTATAGAATTAACTGTTAAAAATAGATTCTCACCCATGGCACGAACAGTTTTAGTACGAACTCTCGCGCCATTGGCGCTCGCATAAATTCGTAGTGGACCCTAACCCCTGTTTGCCTAGCGATCTCCGCTCTCATATTAAATAATAACTAACAACGCGTGCCCCCCTAAAATTGGCAAAATATGATTTTTTGGCGTAAAATCGTGATTTTTCACACGAGATACCCCAAAAATTTTCGCGCCTCCCTCCTCTCGGCACGATTTTTTTTAAAGTGCACCTCCCCTAACTTGAAATCCTGGATCCACCCCTGTAAAGGGTACTCTAGATTCCACATGACATTGTTTAATGATAAACATATTAGGTATATAAAGGTATTTTAGTATCACTTGATTTCAAATACTCATATTATTTATGAAAATAATATCACTCATTATAAAACGACAATATGAATTGTTTTAATATACACGCGTATTCGTAAGTGAAAAAATAAACGTCGTGAAACGTGTAAATGGTTTTCATAAATAATCAATATGATATACGATTAAAAGCGTCTTTAAACTTTGTGAGGTTCGTGCTACTCAATCTTTAGTTTTATTTGTATGTTTTGTAGATCGTTGTTTGTCCTTTTGTGCTTTTTCTTTTTGCCATTGTGTTGTCTGTTCTTTTTCGATATACGGATTCTGATTACCCCTTTGGTACCCTTCTTTCAGTCTCATAAAATTTTGAATATTAGTGCGTTTTTCTGTATGAGGCTTAAAAAGTGTGATAAAAACAAGCGATGTCCATCGTAATTGTTGTGTTATGATTTGTTACACTATTTAATCTATCTCTGTTACATTGCAATTATTCTTTAAAACCTGTTTTAATCCACTGCGTAGATGTTGCTGATATCTAATGTAAACTTTTTTATCCGACTTGTATACAAATATCAAAGTCGACACAATCTAAATGCTTAAAAGATATTAATTTGTAGTTTTATACTAAAATATGATTATAATATGAGGTCCTTCTTTCGCTTGTGCAAATAAACGAGCGATTTATCAGATGGCAAAATCTCATTAACACATGCGCGACACACACCAGGTGATAAAATCACAAAATAAAATTATTTACATGGTTGTTAATGTTTTAAACATCTATATTCACTGAAAATAATCAACATATGTGATGTGCAATTAAAACGTGCAAACACAATATTATTGTTACGGCTGCTCCATCAATAAAACTTACTCTCCCGTCGGAAAAGTACATGTTGATCATTTATCGTCTGCTAGAATTTAGCAGCATAAATTTGTGTGCGACATTGTCCGCAAACGTATATACGTATTACCGTCTTAACCATTAAAGTATACTACCGTATTTGTATTGTTAGACATTCATGGATTTGCAAATCCATAATACTTTCATTACAAAATAATATGGGTCTAGCAAATTTGCAGTCTTGGTTTTTTTTTTATATAATTCGTTCAAGCCACAATATAGCTAAAACAGGGACTGCTTACCATTCAGGAACATCTCCTTCCGTCTTCTTACTGGCGTTTGTGTCAATATTTAGTTTCATGTGCTGTAATATCGCGGGCATTGACTGTCTTTTTTGTCATTGTATTGTATGTTTTTCGATTTAAGGCCTCTGGTTGCCCCTTTGATATATAATTTTTCTTCCCCTTGTCTTGAAAAGGAGAAACCTATTCCCAGATATATTTCCATTAAATAATGAAAACTGTCTAAAGTTGTTTATTTTTCATATACTAAATTACATCCTACAAATTGTTTCTGCTCATTGACCATCCATGAATTTCACTGTATTAAGAATTACAAATGGTTGCTGATAACAAATTCTGACACGAAACATATCGAACGAGTAATACAACATGCAAACGACGAAGACATCATCCAATTCAAACGACGAAAACATCATCTAATTCTTATCTTTATTTGAATAATAACATTACGGAGGTAAATGAACTTTGTGATAAAGTGAATTTGATAAAGTAGTCATTTAATAGGTTTCTGAATGGTATATTTTATTGTGAAGACATTTTGTAGTCTTCTTGATAGTCATAAGGTGCATTATTTGGTGCGTCAATGGGATGATGTAATCAACAAGTCTGTGTTCGCCAATCCAACGTGACATGTGATGATGACCTATTTCTCCTAATGAGATATATTTCCTGACATTTTCTCTTGCACTTTTCCGTGAATCATTTTTTTTTTTGTTCGTCAATAGTTGTAACATCTTGAAAAAAAATAATGTCACTTGAAAAGAGAAGGACAATTGCAAGGAAACAGTTAAAAATCATAATGCAGGCAGACAAAGCAAGCCAGTGTGACATAAAATCAAAATGAATTAAGCTGACATTCGAACAACAAGGACTACCACACACTAATATGTGCTCCAAAGCGGTCAGACTTTCTTACTCTATGCATGACTTCTGTCGTGTATATTTATTGATTACTTGTTTGTTGCTTCTAGTCCAACTATTTAAATTATTTCATATAATTCAGGACGACAACAAGAGCAGAAATCATGGCGGTATGGAATATTTGTTCTAAAGAAGAAATATTGTGTGGAGTAGGTACAAAACAAGTAGTCTTATGTAGCGGATACAATGCGTCTAATCCCGGAATCTACATAAAAGGTTTTTAACATGCGTGGAATGTGGAACTATTGTACGAGATCATGCTTTCAGTATTATGGATAACCTGGCAAAGCCCCCCTCCCCAGTAAGAGGGTATCTCCTTCACGTCACTCGTGGAGGGCGTGCAAGTGCATGGGCATTCATTACAAAGTAATATGTGCTGTAGCAATTGCAAATAGTTACCGTCATTAATACTGTGTGAGAAACTAGACAGAGAATTGTGTTTTAGAGAGAGCGCAGTAGACAAACATCGGAAAAACTGAACACATTGAAAAACATAAACAACACCAATATCAATAAGATCAAACTGCAATCAAATAAAGAAACTAGAAACGAAAAACAAAATGTGGAAGCAGATCAGATGCTACGAAAGATTATGTTCCTTTTTGCTTTTTATACAAGATACGAGTCAAAAATATCATGCTAAAGCTCCTAGGTAATGCAAAGTAATAAAACTAAGGTCAATTTCACTCGAGCATGCACAACCTCAGGCGATGTTGACTATCATGTTCCAAAAACTTTTAAATTATTTTGTCTTTCTAATTTTTTTACCATGAGTGTTTCTGGTGAAGGTAATTTCAGAAACACGTCGTTCGCACTGAAAAAAATCTCTATTTCTTTTAATTATAAGTATTAATTAATTCAAGGACGAAAAAGAGAAATCTACCTTGAAATAGATACGAAAATAGATTTTAAACACAACAAGCTCTATTATTTTATACATATTGAACAATACGTATGTCGTAAAAATCTGACAATTGCACAATGTACGAAAATGGCAAGACATACTATTTCATAAACATTGTATTGTTTTCCTGTCAAGGGAACACTATTACCGTGGTACTAATGTCAAGAACATGTAAACAATCAATGTATCAACATCATTAGGTGGTACTAGGGAGGATCTGTGTTGAAAGTTTGTTCACCAGAAATCGAGTGTATAATTTAACAAGCTTTGAAGATACCAAAGGTGTAATAATTGAAGAAGGAAAGACAATACAGTGACCAAAAGAAAAGGGACAAAAAGACAAACAATGATCTACAAAACACTTTGCATAAAATTATTGAGCAAAACGAACCCCACAAAAAATCGTCGCATAATATTTCCTGCAATGAGCCGTTTCTGTGCCAGTCTTCTTATCGTGTCATGAGTGTGGCATTCCATAATGTGGAACACATAGCGTGTTTTGGGTGTTTTTGGCTTTTTGTGCATATTTTGTCATTCCACACAATCATATTATGCCAGGGTAGGAAGGGCTGTACTCCGTAAGCCAGAAAACACATATATGATTGTATACCTCTTGAGTTTCTATAATATAAATGATAAAAAGTATTCTACTGTAATAATGCCATACACATGAACAATATCTACAATGATGTCGTGTCAAATGAAGACATCTAAAATAATGATGTAAATGCATTTCAATATAGGAAATGATATTATCATATAGATAGGTGTGAATTATCGGGATTTATCCGTGAAATAAATTCCGGTATTTCACATGTGAAATATCAGTTTTTTCCCGCCGGAACTACTTTTGCAAAACTATAAGTGTGGTGGTTACGTCCCTTTTTGTGCAACGGTGAATACACATACGATTGTAAGCTGAAAAAATTTCGCGAAATGTTATTGATGACTTTGGCACATAACCAAGATAACGTCATTGACGTCATAT
>MJUT01053236.1:263429-291771 GCA_002080005.1 Gigantidas platifrons
ATCATAAAATATTCCAAATTCATTGCTAAAAGCATAACCAATATCACCAATTAAAAACTGAAGTTTGGCACTAGACGACAGCTCCATAAATTTAAGACCATATTTCTGATTTTCAACGAAACTATCAAAAACTTCAAAGAACTCGAGACGGATAGACGAAAAGGTAGGGCAATGTAACAGAAAATGTTCTAGATCTTCATACGTGTCCGTTTTACATAAGGGGCAAGTCATTTCCCCAGCGAGATTCATTCTACTCAAATATTTTTGTAGAGGTATAGTTTTTGTTCTCGCAAGTAATTTTAATCTAGATGCTTTAAAATCGTTTAGGTTATCTAGATAAACTTGTTTACCTTGCTTTATATAGAAGTACTGGTAGAGATCTAAGCTACTCTTATTAGTTACGTCCAAAAGGAGTCTATCTCTAGTAATAGAGCCATACTTACGGCTGAAATTTTGGTTGGTGGGGTCAGAACCCATACATATAGATTGTATTTCGCTTACATAGTTCCAAAACGTATCATTTAGCATAATGATTTTATTATAAACCTGTTTACAAAGTCTACTATCAGGAAGTTCGGATAGTCTTTTAAAATACGACACTTTCGATCGGTCAATGAACGCGGTAATAGGTTCCCACACTAATTCTAGGAGTAGAGCTGACCTAGGTATATTCATTTTGGTACGTAATACTATTTTCGCTGCACGATATTGCCAGCTTTCAAGAGCATTTTTTGAAGAGGATGATAATGGCATCCATACAGCACACGCATGCGTCAGTGATGGTCTAATGACATTTTTCCAGAGTGCCTCCCCAAAATTTACACGGTTAAAATCCCCATGCTCTCCCAATATTCGTATTAGGTAGTTCATCTGATTTTCTGACTTACTTTTCAGGTAGGTATTAATATGATAGTTTGACTTCATTGATCTGTTGATAAAATTGCCTAGATACTTGCATTCGTTTACTTCGTCAATATTCTCATTACCCAACACCCAGTTACTGTTTTTGTTGAAGTTTTTACCTATAACCATGACTTTAGATTTCTTTGAGTTAAATCTTAGGTTCCACTTACATGCAAAATTGTGTGATATTTGTAATCATTTTTGTAATTCGTCCTGAGAGTTTGCCATAAGAACTACATCATCTGCGAAAAGCAGACAATTTATAAGCTGGGAAGTGATATCTATGCCAATATTACTTTGGCGAAGCATATTAACTAAATCGTTCATTAGTACCGAAAAAAGAGAAGGGGATAAAACACAACCTTGTTTAAGTCGTATTCTTGTTCGAACCAGTCAGATTCAAAATCTCCAAAAACTACTTTATTTTCAACATTTCTATATATTTCTGTAATGAGTCTCCAACTTTTCCCTTGAATACCACTTTCCCATAACAACACGAACAGACCTTCCCTCCAAACTCGATCGAAGGCCTTAGAAAGGTCTAAAAAGGCCAAATATAGAGGTTTTTTCGAGGATTTATACAAGGAAGAGATGCCTTGTAACGTAAAAAGATGGTCTTCTAATCGACGAGACTTTCGAAAGGCTCCTTGGTTCTCACCCAATATGTTCTTACTCTCTAAATGATCTAAAACCGAAGTTTCTATAGTTTTTGAAAAAAGTTTATATACGTTAGAGGATAAAGTGATACCTCTATAATTGTCTAGGTCGTATACAGATCCCGATTTATGCAGTGGCTTGACTATTCCTTTTTGCCAATCGTCAGGTATTAGCTCAATATCTGATATAGCAGTAAAAAGTTCCGTGAGAGAACTTACCATTGAATCGCCCCCATATTTTAGAAAATCATTCGGTATATCATCAACACCTGGAGCTTTACCAGATTTCAATGACTTGAGAGTGACAGAAATGGATTCATTGTTAAATACAACTGGAAGATACGTTTCGTCATTTCCTATACTTACCTGTTTTTCTTCAACATAATTTAGGATGTATTTACGAAAATCAGGGTTTACAGTAGAGTCCTTACCAATCCTACTAAAGTGACTACTAAGACATTTACTTACGTCATCGTTGTCTTCAATTGGTTTTTCTTTATTTGAAGGGTCAATAATATGTTCAGGGTTTGAGATGTCCCTTGATCCCTTTAAATAATTCCAAAAGTTTTTACTTTTATTTTTAGAGGATACGCACTTATCTGTAAAAAAATTCATCTTATTATGGGACTCTTTACGTTTAATTGCATCGTGCAAGAGTTTTTTACGTTTACGATATAAGTCAGAAATATTTTGGCCAAGTTCGCTATCACGTGGTCTATGTTTATTGTGAAGGCGCTGTAGCTGATTAGCTTCACGTCTAGATTTTAACATTCTATCTAAATCTTTGTCCCAAAAATTCTTATAATTCTTAACCCTAGGGGTTTTTTTTATGACAGATTTAGCAGCACAATTCACTTTGTTTTTCCAGACGTCCCAGAGCTGGTTTACGTCATTTGAAGCTTTATACCACTCTTCATCAAACAATTCTTTCATGTTATTTTGAAATGCATCCCAATTTGTACCTTCATCAATTTTCCAGAAGAATTTATTGCTGACATTACTGTGCGTTTTGGGTATATGGACATCATTAATTTGAATACTAAGAATTACGTGATCGCTATGAAGATCATATTTACCATATTCATCAATAAAGACAGAATCTACATTTGTGCACATAATTTTTGAAAGCAATATATAGTATATTGCCGACTTTTGGTCGTTAACAATTCTTGTGAAGAAACCTTCACAGCAGTTCATAGAATTAGCTATACTTAAATTAGCCGCATCAGTGAACTGTAATAACCTTACTCCATTATAACTCTGTTTGTTTTCGAATGAAACAGTTTTGTTCGTAAATTCACATTTACCCAAACAACGACCATTAAAGTCTCCAGTGAGGCAAATTTCATACCCTTTTGAATGGAAAAGTGTACAGTTTTCCAAAAGTTCATAAAATAATTTATCCGTCAGGGGTTTGTCTTTTCCATCGTTTGGAAAATACGCAACACCTACTGCGGTTTTGATACCATTTATTCGAGTCAGAACCCACAGACGTTCATACCCATCGTCCTTGCTGCCAACGAGATTTACATCAAGGACCTTTACTTTATCGTTAATACAGATCCCGATTCCCCCTTTATCTTTAGAAAGTTTGCGACACTTACCAATCCACCTGTACTTAGCGTGTAAGTCCCTTTGCTTATTGTCGGTCTTTAGAAAAGTCTCAACTAAACAGAAAACATCGGGGGATTTTTCTTCTAAATGTTTGTTTACTTCTTGAATCTTACCTTTTAGGCCTCTAATATTTAAATAATCAATTCGAAACAGTGACTTTTTAAGCTTTTTTCCACTTTTAGTTTTATTTTGCCCACCTCTGTGATGGCGGCTTTTCTTATGCATTTTTGCAGATTGACACGAAACATGTTGATCTATAGTACTAGTTTTGGAGCTGTCGCCTTTAACGGCGCTAACATCTTGGCCTATAACCTAAAAACTACAATGCTTGGCCTTATGACCATACTCGTTACATTTATTACATAAAATGTAGTCACCATGACGACAGTTTTTAGACACATGGTTGGGTTCACCACAATACCAGCATAGCACATCAGATTTACTATTTACATAATCATCATGAGAATACCTTCTTCTATACTGTTTCTGACCATTTGACCTGTATGTGTTTGACTGAGCATAAGATTCATTTCTTCTATCTAACTGACCTGAATTTTGACGTCTAACATTTTGATGGTTATGACCGTGGCGGACATCACCACCACTATACCTAGAGCGAACTTGGCTGTTTGAGTCATGTTCCCTACGCCTATGTGTATGGTTATGTCCTCCCCGAGCACGACCAACCTTTGGATCACGATTAACATAGTTTTCTTGAATACACCTAATACCAAGATGTTTAGCTAACTTGTATGTACCTCTGTTGTTTAGATGAACGCCATCTGCGTTGTACATAGTAACATTTATAATATCAGTAGGTTGCAGTCTAAAACAATCGTCGTTGTCAATGAAAAAACAGTTTTCATCATTTGCTATTTTACTCAGGATTTCATTGCCTGTTGCTATGTTACCAAACTTATCGTCTAAGCGAGGGCACATTGATGAGATCACAACATTATTGCATTTTGATTGTGCAGTCTTTACAAGAATTTGATAGTCATCCTTGAAGTCTGTTGGATTGAAAAAAGTGTTGGTACAGTTATTACTTCCTACCTGTAGGATGATGTTGTCATACCTTTCGTTGTCTTGCTTGCTTAGTAGAGCTGCTGTGATATCTGAAACATGGCCGCCACGTATACAAATAGGCTCGGTATCAATGTCAAAGTCTTTCTGATTGATATCACGGATGATTGAACTCCCAGTAAGTAAAGTTCCGTGATTTTGTTTTCCAAGTTCTTCTGTATTGGTTTCCATAGTTTCTCCTAGTAAATCCTGTTCCAAAGAACGATTTTCCTTTTCCTTTGTGTTAAGTCTCTGTCTCAATCTAATATTTTCATCCTGTAGATGTGCTGTTTCAGTAATCTTTTCGGCTAACTTTAGTTCGGTCTCTTCATACATAGACACAAATTTCGACAATATAGACTCGATGTTCTTAATGCGGCTAGGTAACATTCTGCATTCTAAGCATACCCAGAATCCATTTTCAGCGACATTGTCGTCCATGACGCAAGTGACATGAAACCAAATTTGGCAAAGATTGCAGCGAATCATATCACCTGGCTTTTCAGAACTACATACGCAGGTATTATTTTGTATGGACTTTCCAATCTTCTTTCCTTTTTTTGTCTAGCAATAGTATACAATTATATCAAATTTTCAAATAATCATATGTCGATTAGTTGTGTTGTGTTATAATAAGGTTCGGTTCATGATGTTTAACGCCGCTTTCAACAATATTTCAGTTATGTCTTGGCGGTCGGCATTATTTATTTTATCTGTTTTAAAAAAAGGTAGTCAATATGATTCTCCAAAAAATAATGTGTACCCATTTGTGAAAAGAAAGATTAAATATTGATGGTCATAGATTCCACAAATATCAACCAAAAGGTACAGTTTTCGAGATCTACATAAGGTACGAGGACCATGCATTCTCCAAGAAATTTACCAGACTGCGGTAAACATAAGGTACGAGGACCGTGCATTCTCCAAACAATTTACCAGATTGCGGTAATCATTTGATTTCTAAGCAGTTCTAAATCTGTAATCGTCAATGACTGCATAATACATGCATGCCTTAGTTTATTCATAGCGATAGCTGTTTTGTAAAATTCATGAACGGATTACAGCGAGATAAAAAAAATGTTCTTAATCGCGATATTAATGGTGAAATATATTTATCCGATGATTTAATACTTATAATTAATAAATTTTATTATCTTTGTCTCTTCTACCTCCATGCATTAGCACGATTTTATTCAGAGGATGGGGATGGGGATGTAATTATTGTTTTTGATGAAATATTTCTTTCGAATAATCATTGTATGTGGAGGTTGGCATTTTACTTGCAAATCATTTTCTTGACCGCATCATTTAACTAAGAAGGGACTCTTGGGTCCATAAAACTAGCTTAACACCGCCGCGTTTTATTGAAGTGGCTGTGCCAAGTGTGGAAAGTGAGCCGTCATGTATTTGTGTGATACGTGTATCGATTTTCATTCTTTCTACGATTTTTCTATTAGATTTTGGAACAGTTCCGACATAATGGCATTTTTTATTTTTCATTTTATTAATGAAATTTAAATGGTTTAATTAGAACAATTGGCTTCTCAAAAGCATATAAATGTTTTAAACTGTTGATTAAGCAATACTTTCTCTCCGTCATACCGTTGTTAGATAAACAGATATCATTCATGATTTTTTAATTGTTTTATGATAATATTATTTCATAATTATCTAATAGAGTGTTATTAGCCAATCTATGCATGTACTATTGTTATAATTAATGCAATTTATTCAATAAATATTGTTTACACTAATCTATTTACACAGATATAGTTCCATAACTTACATGAGGTGAAGTCCTATGATTTATTTTATTCTGCTAATTTATGTAATTGAGCTTTATTTTAATTAAAAGAATAATTAAATATTAATAGATAATTCAATTAGGACTTATCTAGCAATATTTTTTTCTATAATGCACAAGCATACATTCAAAACAAGAATGTGAGTTCGAACCCCGTTCATGGCGAGGTGTACTCAATACAACATTAGGTGATACAGTTTGTCGGTGACTTGCGACAGGTCGGTTTTCTCCGGTACTCCGATCTCATCCACCAATAAAACTGACCGCCACGATATAACTGAAATATTGTTGAAAGTGGCGTTGACCACCATAAACCAAACAAAATCAATCAAAACATGAATGATTTAAACAACAATATACATGTATATATTTTTTTCTTTTTTCAATTTTTAGTTTTAAAAATTTTAAATGCATAATTAATTTAGCAAGGATGTTAATAAACAAATCACATATTGTAAATAACTCTTGTTTAGCAAGGATGTTAATAAACAAATCACATATTGTAAATAACTCTTGTTTCAAGTATTTTTATGTGATATTTTTAATTGATTATTTGTTTTTAGAATAAAACTCTGTGTGTTTGTTTCCATAAAATATATATTAATTCATTTGTAAAAATTCTGACGTTTTTTCACACCATAAATAATTGTTCACCTTTATATGGCTTCGTTTCGTATTCGTGGTTAAAAGCGATGTCCAGCGATCTATAATTGTATATTAAATTGATACGTCGAGAAAATTGGAAGTAATTCGGTAATGCATCAGATATCTTGTCACAACAGAAAAAGTGTTATTTCAATACAGTACGTATACGTTTAATGGCATACAAACGACAAAAAGACAAAACTGTTAAATTGTTTGTAAGTAATTCGTATTTATAAATGGAGATTGCATTGATATCTCTTTGCAATATAATATCAAAATCAATCTCTTCAAAATATAATTGGAATATTAGCAAGAAAACATCAAGACGACGCTGATTGTAACGTCCAATCCGATACCTTTTTTTCACTGTGTGAAAATCAACATCCTTTCTAGTTGAGAAATATCGTCTATACCAGTTTTATTTTTCATGGAGAGTAAAGGGAATGAGAATCCAGTTACACAAAAGGAAACTATTCACTAATAATGCATGTTGTTTTTCTTTAAGAAGTTTTTACAAGAGGAAGACAATAGTTGCTTTGTCATGTTGCGCATGTGGATTTAGATATTGATTTTAATGGTAAAATTATCTGTATTTATATATATATCATCTTGTATTTACATTGTATCCTCAGTCTTCGATGTTCGCTAACGACGGGAACGCAATTACTAATGAGACAATGTTCATTCATGATTATGAAACAATATTAATGATCTACGGTGAATATAGAGCTAAAAAATGGATAAGTACCTATGTTCCACCAATATTACTCTTCATAGGAACTTTTGGAAATATTTTTTCTTTTGTAATTTTACGGAAATCCATGATGAGAGTTTCAACTTATTTTTATCTAGCAATTTTAGCCTTAACCGATCTAATGGTATTATGCCTCGGTCTCTTGAGACTTTGGGTCGGAGATATTACAGGTGTAGATATTAGGAACCAGAACAACTGGATATGTAAATTTACAATATTTATAGGTTATACTACCAGTGATTTTTCGGTTTGGTTAATAGTGGCCGTTACAGTGGAGCGATATATAGCCGTTTGCCACCCGTTAAAAGCCTCTATATTGTGTAGCGTTCAGCGGGCTAGAGCGATAACACTTTCTATTTTTTTAATACTCTTAGCTACGAACTCTCATTTTTTGTGGACTGTACACGTCTCGGATACATATCTTAACGAATCAGCAGTATGTGAAGCTGTTCCTAAACATGTATTTTTGGTGACTAAAGTTTGGCCTTGGGTAGATTCCGTTTTATATTCCTTTGCACCATATATTTTACTGTTCAATTTAAATTTTTGGATTATAAGGCAAGTTTTATCAGCAAAAAAATGTAGAACACAATTACAAAACTGTACTTCTGGAAGAAATAATCATTTACAAAAGCGGTTACCCAGTGAAGGATGTATTAAGCTTACTATAATGTTATTAGCAGTTTCGTTTGCATTTATCATAACAACATTTCCAGTGAATGTATACCTGATCATAGGCTCCCTGTGGAGGCAGGACGAGAAAATGGGACTCCAGCTCCTTGCTCGACAAGCATTAATATCAAAGATAACAGAATTACTCATGTATATAAATCATTGTATAAACTTTTACTTATATTGTGCTACCGGGAAAAAGTTTCGCAAACATATGGAAAAACTTGTCTGTAAATTTAAGAAGTACCGGCGTTCACAAGCAGGATATAGTACTAATGGACGCCAACTAACTAGAGTTAGTTTTAGTACAGGTAGGAGCAGTATACATCAATATGGCAATGAAATTAGACTACTTACAAAGAAAGAAATGAACAAATTGTAATATTTTAATGTATAAACATCCCCCTTTTTTCATTGCTCAATTATTCATATTATTTAATTACATGTAATGCTAATCAAATAAATATATTTTATAAATTAGACTTGAAACATAATCTGACTAATTTCATTCACTAACTACTTGGTGGCGATTATTAGCAATATGTGTTAAAGGTTTTTTACGCATTGTGTCTCAGTGTTAAAGTGTAAAGAGAAGAGATAAGAACAAATTAAAACGTGTCAAAATATTACTCTACACAATAGAAACAAATTGAAGTGGATGAACAATATTTTGCATGATGTTCCGTGTGTAACTAAGACATGGGTGGGACGGGGTGGTTAGGGTCGTTATCTTCTGTCCACAATCCTAGCCCAACTGACGTGGTTTCGCAAGGCCTTAAACGTTTAAGTTTATAGACATATACCCATGGCCGAAGGAGTTTCACCGGTCAGTTGTATTGGCTATTCTCCCCGATATGAATCTGGAAGTCTTGATTCAGCTGAAAAGAATGCAGAAAATGACGATAAACACTTAATAGCACTCATTTTTTTTCTGTGGTTATCGTTTTGTGAGATTAAATCTAATTTCAGTGCCTTTTGTCTTGAAATATTAATAAACAGTGCCATCTATAAAGTTGAAATATGTTCGCACTGTGAAACACACATACACAAACAACTTATATTATTATGATTTTATTATGAGTACTGAGAAATTAATTTTAATACAAAATTCATAATTTTTCAGTTTCATAGCACATGTTTAATCTTTTATATATTCAATTTGCATTTCACAATCTATTTGTCTTTATTGGTATTTAAGTATGGATGTATGGATGTATTCATTCTAAAAATATTTGTATAATATAAGCTATATATTACTATCTAACATCCTTTTTTTTTTCTTTTTTTTTTAATAAGAATATTAGCATCCACATGATGCATAAAAATAATATTTTCATTTTTATCATGCACCAAAGTAAGTATAAAAACGTTGAATTTCTAATTCAGTGAGCACAAGGCGTTTCTGGAATAACCTTCATCAGGTACGCTTAATGTCAAAAGATTGGAAAGTGGAATAATTTAAAAGTTTGTTAGGAGCAAAACCAAAAGGGCATAAACAAGATAGCCAAAATGGGCTAAGGTCACATATTGCAGAGGAAGTAGTACCTTATTTAGATAATAAATACCGTTGAAACCTCCCTATACCGAACCTCCTTGAGACCAACTTGTCTATTCGGAATAGACAGGTGTTCGATTTATGCAGGTTAAATTAACAAATATGTTTTATATTGGTACTTTATTTAAAGTTAGTTCGATTTATACAGGATTCCGGTTTAAATCAGGGATCGGTTTGGACAGGGTTCACTTTACATTATTTCGGAAATAAAATAGAAAAACGTAAATTTCTGACATATGTGATTATTTATAATACGACAGTACACCTTTTATAAACGGAACTCATGCAGGGCCAAGTTTTCTTTGTTCAGAATAGACACATTAAATTTGGATTCTAACATGACCTCCTTCTTTCGCTTTGTTAACAATCGGGAGAGTTATCCATTCGGTATAATTTCATTAGCACATGCGCCGGTGAATGTGACCGACTTTTCCAATTACAGCATAAATTGTAACCCGAATAATGCCGATATTGCGCAGTATTATTCGAGTTACATAAATTGTGTGCGACATTTTCCACAAGTGTAAATATAAATTACCGTCTTCCAATCAAACTATACTACCGTATTTGTACTCTTAGACATATCAGAATCGAAATAAATCATGGAAGCCAGAAAGTGTTTTGAGTTTTAACATGGATTGGCGGACATTACTAAATTTTATCCCTGGCTTCTGGCTCGGGATAAAATATTAATATCCGCCAATCCATGTTAAAACTCCCAACACATTCTGGCTTCCATGATTTATTTCTTAAATATCTAATGGTCGGTTTGCGTAGGATTTTAATGTATGCAGTGTTCAATGATTACTTTTTTTTTATTAAACATTATTAATAGAAAAATCATATCTTTCCAATCTCAGTAAAGACTACTACTGAATTATATGAAGAAAAATTACTTATATTTTTTACCATATTGTACACTGGAAAGAGTTCTGGGTTTCTACTAAAAGTTTACTTATAAATTAGGGATTATATTTTCAAATAAAAACGTAGATATCAAATTTTCTGTAATAATCTTCATCAGGTATGTTCAAAATCTAAAGATTTGAAAGTCAAATAATTTAAAATTTAAAATAAAACCAAAGAGCCTAAAAATGATGACCAAAATCGGCCAGGTCACCCATGCCGTGAGAGAAGAACTTACGGCCAGGTCACCCATGCCGTGAGAGAAGAACTTACGGCCAGGTCACCATGCCGTGAGAGAAGAACTTTCGGCCAGGTCACCCATGCCATGAGAGAAGAACTTACGGCCAGGTCACCCATGCCTTGAGAGAAGAACTTACTTTTATTAATAATAACATTATTTAGGAACTGTAATACTTGACATGACTACTGGGTGGATGATATCCTCGGCGACTAATAGTCCACCAGCAGTGATTGTAGCACAGGAAATCAATTAATCGATATCATATGTAGGAGAAGAAGGCTCTAAATGAGCATAATATGAACTCCAATACTTCCATTGAGTCGTGGTATTGTTATCCTTCATATTATTGTCATGGAAATATACTCTACAGAACCAGTGATTCCTAGAGAAAAAGTTGAACTCGTCTTTTCGAATGTTGTACGATTGCTACCATGACTTGGTTAACCGTTATGGAATATCTTCGTTACAAATAACTACGGATATGTTCCATTTATCATGTTCACAATCCCGTCCTTCTCTCATTCATAATTTGTAACCAGGCTTGTAAAAAGAATAACACGATGGATGGTGGCACTAGTGGAGCAGGAACTGCTTACCCTTCCGGAACACCTGAGTTCACCACCGGATTTTAGTGCGTGTCGCTTAAAATACATAACCTTAAATGTGAGCCTTATAATAATGTTATTAATTATCATTGTTTTCTATTTAGTTTTATGTTTTGACCATGTTAATACGTCTGTCCGTCCGTAGGCGTTCTGCATTCTGGTTTCAGTTCAATAACTTGAGTTCTCGTCAGGCAAATCATTTGAAATTTATGCAAAAGGGAGAAATAACATAAAATACTGTCTTAGTACGATTTAGGCCTTCTCACTTTTTCATTCTGCAGCTAAAACACTTGATTTGCTGAAAAATTACATATTTGGTTTCCCTCAATATTTGCAGATCCCCGTAGCAAATCATTTGGAATTTATACACTAATCTAGGAACTACAATGGGAAGGCCAAGTTAGATTTCGGACTTCATCACTTTTTATGTTCTTGAATTATTCTCTTTGAGTTGATGTGTAGAAAAACTTAAATTTTCCAGGTTTTTGTTCAATAAATTCATTTTTCCTTCAGCAAATCATCTTAAATATATGCACAAGGTTGACAACCATAAAACCAAGAAAAATTTGAATTCGGACTTTGTCACTTTTAGCCGTTCTCCATTTTATTTCTCTTGAGTTGCCGAATAATGCCAATTTCCAATGTTTCCTTCTATAATTTAAATTTATAGGGACCATAAAAATCAGGAAAAAGTAGATTTCATGATTTATCTCTCTTATTTTCTTATGCCCTTTTGATTATTAATCATTTTATTATTCCAGAGTAGCGAAAAACAATTAAAGAAATTTCCATTTTGGTTAAGGGGCGCGATCTTGAGTAACATACAGGGCTGTGGAGAACAATTTTGAAAGGGGAACACTCAATGACTATCCCAGCTAAGATTGGTTAAATCTGGTTTAGTGGTTTCAGAGAATGGATAAACATGGAACTTCAAGTGATGACAAAAGATTCAATTTTCCCATTGTGAACTTTCCATTTATATGTAGCAACATTCCAGCAGCACCTGCATATGAAGTATATATCTCTGAGTTGATACGATATACCAGAGCTTGTAGTTCCTATCAGGATTTCCTTGATAGAGGGTTGCTGCTAACAAGGAAGCTACTGAGCCAAGGGTTCCTCTTACTTAAGTTGAATTCGTCACTTCGAAAGTTTTACGGTCGCCACCATGGCTTGGTTGACCGTTATGGAATATTTGTGTCACAAGTGACCACGGGTATGTTTCACTTGTGGTAAACCCTTCCCGGTACTTTCCTCATTCATGACTTGTCACCGGGTTTGTGGCCAGATTAACACGACGGGTACCATTAGTAGAGCAGGAACAGCCTACCCTTCCGGAGCACCTGAGTTCACCCTCAGTTTTTAGTGTGGTTCATGTTGATCTTTTGTTCTGTGTGTGTATTGTAGATCGTTGTTTGTCCTTTTTCTTTTTGGCCATTGTGTTGTCTGTTCTTCTTCGATTTACGGAATCTGATTACCCTTTGGTATCTTCAAACTCTACTGACATGACCTTTGAACAGGCGACCTAAATAAAACTAATGCAAAGATGAAGGTAGATCTAGTGAATTTCTTAGATATTTCATTAAATATGTTATATTTCCCTTGAACAACCGAACTAATTCTTGGAAAACATAGTTTGAACCACATTTTTAGCATAGAAAACATTATGTGTGTTGCATTTGATCCCGAATGACTGCCAGTAATATAGAAAACGACTGATGAAGGTTACAAATTTTTAGACATGTATGTTCCATCTAGGGGTCTACTGATTCCTTATTAAAAATGTGTTTTATTTTTTCTATCAGAATTCGAAATAATTAATGGAAGCCATAGTTTGTATGACATTTTAAAATGGGTAGCATTATTTTCGTTCCATTTTATTCCTCGGTATCACTCCTTTTGCTACTTCCGGCATATCAATCTCTACCAGAGTTATCCTTCCTTTCTCTCGAGAGTAAGAAGCGATAAGTCTGGTCGGAATTGCTGTCGTATATTTGCAGATTGTAAATTATGAAGCTTTATTCGTCAACATCATTAACAAAGAATACGTTGATAGGTTCGCTGTCTGATTACTGAACGGTACAAATTAAACACGTGCATCATTCTTACAACAACTGCAACTTTCTTATCAAATAATTGTTAATGATGTATTTTAGGAAAAAAGAAAATTATAGACTTTATATGTATATTCTTGTTATTTCGCAATGTGCAATATTGACAAGTTTTCTTTGTTTTGTTTGATCATACAACAAATTTAAATAATGCAGGTCAACAATATTTGGAGCAAGGAAGACACGAATGATTCGTTCAGCTGAGCAAAACAAAATCCTATACTATACAATATTAATAGAACACAACAGCAACAAATGATATAATTCTAAATCCTGGCTTGAGACAGGCACATAAATGTGGTGGCATTAAACCGTATACTAGGACTAAAATCCTTTTCGTTGCATTACTAATTTCTAGCTAGATTAGCTGTCCTAAGTAATAAAACACTTATACTATCGCTAGAATGGCTACAACGTACACAGGTAGACAACATGTCTATATATGTACAATATAAGTCCAATGACTGGAATTAATTGCATGTCAAATTAAACAGTGTGTGTTATTTAGAATAATCCTTAAATCAGATTGTTTGGTCGAAAAAGATTAATATTTGATTTGATTCGGTTTTCAAATTAAGAACAACAATATATAAAAGGACTAGACCAAGTCGTAACTGCTGTTTCCAAATCCCAATAATTATTTCAAGCATATTAACTGATGACCAGATACAATTTGTAATTTATATCTATTTTCGGACAACAGAAACAATAGACTATTTTTTTTCAATATTATTTTTTTTTATATTGATATTTTCATATCATTACTGAAAATTATTTAGCTACTATCTTAAATATTGTAAATCTGTTGGTTATTGCTTTTTTCATATTACTGGTCAACAAAGAATCGCGTCCATGAACCTTTATGGACAATAATCAAGAGGTACTGGCAATATTGGACGAAGACGAACAATACAAAGAAAAGCATAACATACATATAACACTGAAAACTAAAAAGATGAGTAACAGGGGCCCCACAAATAAAAAACGAGGGTTAACTCGGGTGCTCGAAAAATATTATTTACTGTGATCAGGAATAGATTGTGGGTGTTCAACTCTATATTCAATATTTTCGTTACATCGGAATGGAGGAAACAGGAGTACCCAGAGAAAATCACACATCTGCCCGATGTCGCTGATTATTTTATTTCATAAAACACTGGGGGTTATCGAACTGAAAACCCCCAGTGATTGGTATTGATTTAATATGCAAATATAGATATAACTACCATATGATTGCAGCAACTACTGAATCCTATTTATTTGATAGGAAGCGTAACAAGTTTATTACATACATTTATACTTAAGCCCTCAATATCACTATTATATAGTTAATCTACATGTAATTGTATATAATTCGCTTAGATAATAACCTATTTGTCTAGTGTTTAGGAACCGTCGTGGTCGTGATTGTATGGTAGTTTGATCTATAAATATAAATGCAAAAGGTGAATATCACCACTAACGTTGTGATTTCGAATACCGCTCATGGCAAGGTGTACGCGTTACAGCATTATGTGATGCAGTTTGTCAGTGTCTTGCGGCAGATCGGTGGTTTTCTCCGAGTACTCTGGTTTCCTCCACCAATAAAACCGGCCGCCTCGATAGAACTGAAATATTGTTGAAAGTGGCGTTAAGCAACATAGCACACTCAACGAACCCACTAAGTGTTGTATGGGGCTCATGTTGATCAATCCTTAGTTGTCTTTGTAATGCTTTGTATATATCATTACTTATATCCTTGTTCTTTTTCTTTTGGCCATTGTCTTCATCGCCTTCTTTTTACAACCTACCACTTCGGATAACGCCATTTCTTTTACAAAGTGTGATACTTGACAGGCTAATATAAGTCATACCAATAAAGTGGAAAACTAAGCATACCACACCAACAAAACAATTCCATAATCTAAAGAGACAATCGTAAAAGCGGAGGCAAAGGCGAGGCATGTGACACGTCTATGCATGACCACACACTCTCCAGTGTTGCTACATATGCTTCAATAAACTGTAAAGTGGCTTAGCTAGCTCTATAAGACCAAACATCCCCTTTAACATAGAAACTAATGAGACACTAGGTTATATCTGCAAGTTTATATTTTTTGCATAGTAGTACATCTTTAACCCTGCCACATTTTTATGCTTGTCCCAAACCAGGACCTTGATTTCTAACGTCATATTTGGTACCCCCTTTTTTGTATTCAGTGAATTTAAATGAGAGGTAAATGTTCGTAGTGTTGATATTGGTGGCATTGATGACTTTCACTGTTTACATCTTCTTTTCACAACTTTATTGACATAATACGTGATCTGTTAAAAACAAATAAGGAAACATGCAATTTCATTATAAAACAGGACCAGAAGCAATAATTAAACATGTTTACTTCACCTCATTTTTATCAAATCCGGTTATGCCAATCATTAACCGTATGGAAGACATACAACATATGAAGTTACCCTAACATAATGTACGGGTTTATCAAGCAATAGCACTTAATAATCTCAATTATATAAATTGGAAGCATGTTATATTTCACCATCAGCTAATTGGGATGAAAGTCATACCCATCTGCCTCATTTATTCTACATTTATCTTGAAGTCCACCAAAATGGCAATTATACCAGATTAAAACTGTCATTATTACATATTTGTAATAATATGTGGACTTTTGCATGCTTGATAATAACCGAAAGTTATTGACGGTTATCAGCCCTCGAAGTTGAGGGCCAACTACCGCGTTAACGGCTATGTGCAAGAATGCTACCGGATTTGACTTCCGTTTCATATAACTAACTTCCTGTTATAACCAAGACAAGCAGACGTCCAGAATCCATAAATGTCTACAGCAGATCAGACTGACCGGTTGGGCAGTATCGTTAGAGGACTCAAATAAAATATAAGTGAAATTAAAGTCGACAATACCAATTGAAAACCAGCAAGTGACGTTCAGAAACAAAACGATTTATGTTGCATTGATGAGATTCCTATAACTCAGTTTGATAATCTCCTGACGTGGTCTCAAAAGATCAAGAATACAACTCTAACACAATAACGTTCATTCAAACCTCTAACGAAGTATACCTAGTTGATAACAGTTGACCAAGTATTATTAAAAACAATGAGCTTCAATATCCAAAATATATTGTTGGAGCTAGACGTCAACAGCCGAAAGGACAATGTCTTGGAAACAAGAAACGAAAAGCTGACCTCTTTGCAGCTGCAGAATTAGAGATTATATTACTCAAATTATGTGATGAACATGTAAGTTATATCATAATATTGTTTTATTTTACACAGCTTAGTATTTTGTTTCACAGCTAAGCAAAATACGTGAACTATTTACTCTATGCATAAACATGAACTATTTTTACCTTTAGATATTACAATCTGTAGTGCCATAACATTTCAAACAAATTCAAAGTTAGTGCATTGATCATGCATTGTTTACATGCAATATTTAACAGTTAGGGTTAGAAAGAAGAGTTTGAAGATACCAAAGGGGCAATCAGAATCGGTTAGGCTTAGGGTGCCTAACTCCACTTTCAACAATATTTCAGTTATATTGGTGGAGGAAACCGGAGTACCCGGAGAAAACCACCGACCTGTCGTAAGTCACTGGCAAACTTTAGAGAAAACCACCGACCTGTCGTAAGTCACTGGCAAACTTTAGAGAAAACCACCGACCTGTCGTAAGTCACTGGCAAACTTTAGAGAAAACCACCGACCTGTCGTAAGTCACTGGCAAACTTTAGAGAAAACCACCGACCTGTCGTAAGTCACTGGCAAACTTTATCATGTAATACTGTATCTTATTTAACAATACATTGATCATTCATTGTATACATGTAATATTTCAGGTAACCCTAAAGTGAAGCTCATGCTCGCATTGTATGGTTTATCACTATTCTACATCATTATTGTTTGCTTGATTTATTGTCGTTTAACGACAATTGAGCAGTGTTTCCATTATTTGTACATGTTGTATGATGAGAACCATTTTACAAACAAGCTATCATGTACGTAAAAAGTAGCACTGGCATGTGAGGATTAGTGGACGTTTATATTTCACAGGAAAAGGTAGATAACAGGAACAGGATCAGCAGTTTTAGTCACCAACGTCCACTCATAACCAACTGTTCTTCATTTTTAGCTGCTGAATTTTTACTTTTGGGATGAGATGGAGTAGTGATACAAATGCATACAATGTTATACAGAGGATTATATATTATTTAACTTTTAAGATACCAAAAGAAAAGGGACAAAAACACAAAGGCCTTTGGTTTTATTTTTCCAAATGTTTCTTTTTTGTCTTTCTAACTGATCCTTAAACTTTCTATGTACCTAATTAAAGTTATTACAGAAACACGTTTTCCTTACTATCACTGAGTCGATACTTCTGCTGGTTGACTACTAGTCAATAGATCAGCAAATTGTGGTTCCTGTTAAGGCCGAGGGAATCATCCACCCCGTAGTCAGTGTTTCGGTTTATTGGACATATCTATATTGCAATTTACAGTTTTTAAATAACGTAATTATTAAAACTAAGGTTCCCCTCAATCAGGCATAGGCTACTTTAGTTTATGTCCGTGGTTTTCTTGCTCCCCATATACTTCACTTAATAAATGCACCTACCACTTGATAAACAACGCTATGTAATGACGGAAATACTTTTTGTCACTTCAATCACATATCAATGCACTTTTAGCATATATTACAAAAATGCTAAGCAATTAATCAAAAGTACTAAAGATTACTAACCCATTAACTTGACCTGAATTTGGTATTTGCTACAGAGGTACATGTAGGTATTCTCAATATATAACATAATCTCCTCTATATTGTATTTTATTGTAAATTAAACACATTAATGATTACTATTACATCCTAAAGGTGCCCTTATTTCCAGTTCGATTTCCGAGTTCCACTGAAATTACATGCATAATCTAATCTGAAAGCACAACTATACAACATTTTGTGTCAGGTATATAGTTGATCTGATGGGTTAATAGCTCTCCAGCTATTGACCGATGGTGGAGGATAAAATTAATATTGCCCAATGTCATGTATCTTGGTACACAATAAGTGGTGGTCATTTATAGAAGAACACACATCTATATCGCACGATAATATTAAAGAATAGTGAAATTTAGAATAAAAAAGTATAGATTTACTGGTATTTTCTAATGATGAGTTCTCCCCCGATTATTAGTGGGGTTCATGTTACTCGATCTTTAATATTATTTGTATGCTTTGTAGATCGTTGTTTGTCCTTATGTACTTTTTTATTTGGCCATTGTGTTGTCTGTTCTTTAATTTACGGATTCTGATTAACTCTTTGGTATCTTCAAACTCCTCTTTGTATATCTTACATAAAAATATGTATTTATTTGCTTCACATAACTGTCTGAAAAATACTTCGGAAATCGAAAATGTACTGCATGTGCGCTGCATGCTTTTAACCCGTTCAAAAACCTCAGTTTCCTGATCACTCCAACTAGTCATTGGCATGAAAATCATACCAAATCGGAGTTGTGGATAGTGTATTTCGATTCCACGACATTTCTTACATTATGTCATAGCATCAAGATAGATGAATACGTCTCGCACACTTCGGTAATCGATTTCTAACGAAGATGACGACACAGTTTGTAGGCACTCAAGTGTACAAGAACGGGTAGGAATTGGTTGAAGGAAGTTATTGTTTATACATCTATGTGATATCAGCGGTGATTGCAATTGTCAGCACGTGCCAGCGATCATTATCGCAAGGTTCACTGGAGAGGTGGTCTTTTCTGATTAAAGTCCTCCTTTTACACATAACAGGCCAGGTTGACGACATGTGTTCTATCATTGTCGAGGTGAACGACTGTGGTAAGGAAATTTAGATAATTCGACGAAGGTATGTGATGGTTATTGTAGATTTCTGATTATGTACGACATCGGAACCATACCATCGGGCCTAAAATTTTCTCATGATCACATCGTCATACCTTGCAACACGATTATCCGGTATCTCACATTAATAGGGTATGCTGTATCTTCTTCAACCAAAGCAAGGTCAAGATGTTGATTAGCCGCTCTTCCATCCATATATCTCTCCAATCGAGTATTTGTCGGAAGATAAAAGGAGGGTGAGTTCTTGTATGAGTAGAATAATATTCTACAATACACAACTTGATTGCGGCAAAGCTAAATATATTAAAAGTAGAGACTGCCGTTCCAGTGATGCATATGCCATGCATTAAGAAAAAGAATGTCGTAAGGTACATAAGCTTAAACGTAAAGCATGTGTACACTGTGTCTGTAGCAACGAACTGGTCTAGATTTGATCAGCAATATAGAAATAACCTTAAAACAATTACGTAGTCTTCCATTAATCATTTTATATATAAAATGTAATTTAACCAATCTGATTTTACAACTTTTACACAGATATAGACTAATAGCTAGGTCATACTTTAAGATTTATGTAAGATAGTCTCTATTCTTAGCTTAAAGTGCCTCAAGAATGAAAATTCGAAAAATCCCTTTTGGTGACAATAAGAGAAAATATCATCTCAGTTTACAGGCAAAAAAAACCGCGTCAAAAAATTCGAACGATTAAAGCCGCGGCAGCCTCTTAAAGTTTGCAGTTTTACCTGTCAAAGGTAACTTCCGGATAAAAATAGCCACAACTTCCGCTTAGCGCCTGACGTCATAATTTGAACACTCCCGACTGTAAACGTAGTCTTTTAACACCCGAAAGAACGATTTGATGATGGATAACATTCGGGAAGAGTTCTATTCCGATGGATCTGATTTGACTCTTGATGATCTGTCTTGCGGTTCGTCTCCTTTTGAGGTTAGTGGCGAGAGTGACTCGGTTCAGGTAACATCTGAAGGAGAAGGGGGGGGGGCTGTAAATGACGTGAATATATTGCCATATCAGTTTGAGCCGTATCTACCAGAGCCCGAGGCAACATCGTCCGATGACAACGACGCTAGTGGAGAAAGGATTGACAGACGATATGATAATTCTTGGTAATGACAAAATTTAGCTGAATAAAATTCATAGTTGGCGTCTTTAAAAATAATAATTCTCTTTATTCCCACATGTGAAAGTTTACCGTTGTTCTCGTCTTTATCTACTCCATACCATATTATTTGTCTTAAAAAAAAGGCGTATTAAGTTCTGAATTCTGTCTAAAACATGCAGATACTCTTAAGGTAGCAACCATTTGATTTTCCAGGGGGGGGCTGTGGATTTAAAAAAAAATATAGTTTGCTTCCCAAATTTAAGGAAAAAAAATTGTTTTCAACAATGTAAAAATCAAGTGTTACCATTTTCAAATGGTTGGTGCCTTGTATGGTTCTGTAGAAAAAGGGGGGGGGCTGGCACATTTTAGAAATAAATATCTTGGCCAGGTGAAAGTTAAAAATAAATATTCTGGCCTACACCTCCTAAAAAATAAATAAAAATTCTGGTCAATTGTCCCGTGTCTAAAATAAGGTATTTTATTTTATATATTTCAATCCTGCCCTAAATTAGCTGATCCTGATACAGTTATTTTCTTCATCTTTTGCGTTTGGACTACTGCAAGCTAAGGTTGCACTTTTAGTGGCCACTTAAGGTGAAAAATGAAACACCTTTAATCATTTCAAATCTTAATTGTTTTTGAACACAAACATCATACCTACAAGATTCCAATTAATCAGGGATAGTTTCCATCATTTTGATTGAAAAAATATATTTAAAGATAATGCTGTCAAGAAATCTGTACGTATGGGACAATCCGTGACTTATGATTATTAATTTTTTTTTCCTCTAAAGACTTTATCAATTGTTTTATCATATTTTCAAATCAGAACTAACTTGCTTTCAACACTATAGAACAACCAGGGCTTTCTGGTAAGATATCTTTTTATAATTTTCCCATTTTTCAAGCTGCCTCAAAATAATTGAAAAAATTGTTGATTTTTTCTCTTTAAAATCACAAAAGCTAAACTATTCTTCATTTAACATAGTGATTATGAAATTTTACTATTCTTTTAACCAATGAAGAAAATTATAAAGAGTACATAAAATTCACAATAGACTATTTTTAAAATGTTTGATTTTCCATATTCTTGTCCCATAGCAAGGACGTATATAGAACTTATTAACGTCCTTGCCCATAGGTAAGATTTAATTGACCATGTTTAGTAAAATTAAATGAAACAATAACCCAGGACCCACAATTAAATAGAGGCCCTACATCGTTACTAGCCCTGAAAATACGTACCCTCGTGGCAAACACGGGGAAATTAAGGTCCATCGGTCAAATGCCTGTGTATGAGCCTGTATTTCCATAACCGTTCATAATAGACCATTGAAAGTTATCTATTGTTTAGACCCCATAATGCACCAAGTTTAAACATATCATTCATTTATTTTATATTTCAACATATCATTTTCTGATCAATTACACAATATCCTTTAAAAAGTGCAACCTTAGCTTGCAGTAGTCCGTTTATTTATTGCATCCTTTAACCGGAAGTAGCATGTGTGTTCAAATTATTACGTCACGAACATTTTACATCCGGGAATTTCGCAATCGATAAAATTATACAGGTGAAAAAAAAACGAAAATACACCTAAGCTCAGATCTCCGTTAATGCATAGAATTTTTTTCTTATGGTTTATAATTTTATAGAGAATAAATATAGCGCTTAAAATAGTTTTTGACTTTTGGGCTGGAATGGCACTTTAATATCTAACCTTTTAAAACTATACAGATATGGACTATTAAGTAACATATTTAATACATGTTAAAAAATATTTTATTAGCTAATTAACTTGTAATTAAATAGAGACAAATATATTTTTTTTAACAAATATATTTTTCTTAAAAAAAATCCGTTACTATGGTTTCTTTAATCATTTTTCTTTCTGTTTAGGTGACTTTAAGGGGATTAAGTATTTGTACTTAAACAAGATATTTATTGTTGTTATTTGTTAATCCTATCTTCTAAATACTATTTGTTTTCTCTAACATTATTGATACAATAGACGACAATGTAAAACATACAAATCATGGACTGAAAAAGGAGGATCACAAACCAGACTCAAACTTTGGAAAACAAAAATAAATTTACAATCAATAGCGATTAAAGATTAAATAACTACATTACTCCTACAATATCAGACCAGTAAATAGTTTTTTCTTGTGCGCAGGATACTTTCTGTGAATCAAATATTCCAGAGAACAAGTGATCAAAATAGTAGGGAAAATGTCCTGCTATATGTAAGAAACGTACTATAAATCCAATATCATATATCCGTTAAAAGTATTCATATGGGAATGGGGTATAATAAATTACCCTTTTATTTGTACTTTCACAGTATGATTTAAGAAATAGTAGTAATTATGTTATACCTAATTGTCGGTTAGAAATGACAAAAAAATCCTTCTTCCCCTCTACTACACGGGATTGGAACAATCTAAATCCGGAAATAAGAAATTCTGGTAATATTAACATATTTAAAAGAAAAATTAAAATATTACTTAAAAAAGTGCCTTTATATTTCGGTTGGGGTGATAGAAAACTAAATATTATTCATAGTAGACTTAGAAATATGTGCAGTTCGCTAAATGCAGATTTGCACCTTGTCAATTTAAAGCCAAGTCCTGCATGTATCTGTGGTCATGGTTTTGAAGATTGTATACACTTTTTCTTTGAATGTCCTTTATATAATGAAAATAGGGCAATCTTGTTTAATAAATTAAAGAATTACATAGTAACAATTGAATTGATATTAGCTGGTGATGAAAATCTGACTACCAATCAAAACATTGAAATCTTTTCTGCTGTTTATTCTTTTATTAGAAGCACCCAGCGCTTTAACTAATGGACTAGCGTACTCACTCCAGTCAATGTTGTTTTTTGTTTGTTTGAACTCCTTCTTCTTCTTTATTCCACTGTATTGAACATATTATTTCACCTTATTCTTCTTTATACTTAATTTATTATTATCGTCTAAATATATCATGTAAAATTTATTTATATAATTATCGCCATTATGTGTAATCATTTTTGTTTATATTTTTGTAAAAGGGAAAGGACTTCACTAATGTTGTTATAACTTGTGTCCAATCCCATTTGCAACTTTTATGCAAATAAAATATGTTTAAACTAAATTTGTACTTTTGCAAGATGACACACTCAGAAACTTCTGTCAAAAAATAAGACCCAGAAAACTACTATTGTTTAACGCAAAAATTAATTAAGTAGTTAAGAGATCATTTGTTTCGTTTAATATTTGAAATTAAAACGTAGTTCTAATATGACGGCCTATATATCGTCAACCAGTATATGTCGGTATATATCTACCTTTAGCACTTGCGCACTCAAATTATCGATTGGAAACAAAAAAAACATATTTTAAAAGGTTTTTGTAATGAATAAAAACCTACAAGACCGTTTCCGTGAGGTCATACACAACAACTACACATTATATTACTTTGTTTACATGTATACACAAATATGCGATGAAAACGCACTCATCTGGGGTTTTCCCCAGACGGATGTTCCGGCCACCTCCCACGTGAAATTTTGACGACGTAAACAACCAATTTGACATGTATGCAACACATGTCGCTATAAATAGATAATGTTGAACGTGTTTATTACTGTCAATTTTAAGAATTCATGTACTCATACAGGACCGTGGTGCATAACAAAGATAAAATTGCCCGTATTGTTTTTAGCTATATTTTTGTCCGGAATAAATATTTAAGACAACCAGCTATGATTTTTGAAATTTAACGTCTTCCGGTCGCTTACAAAGAACGCTGATGACATTAACACAAGCTGATTAATGATTTATTTTACGATTTTGTGAGCATTTTACTTGGTTAAATTGCTAAATTCAAAATGCCATCAAATTGGAAAATATCAGTAACTTCATTGCACCACAGTGTAGTTATACATAAAACAAAAACAACAGTAAACATGAAGGTTAGTAAATTTTGTTATGAAATGCATTTCCATTACTTATTAAATCTGTTTTGTGTCATTAAAGTAATTGAAATAAATATTTGAATATATTATTACTCACACAATAGGAGTTTGATTCAATATATGTGCTCAAATTGCGCTGATTCCGTCATCATCTGTGAAGGGGACTAAACGGAGCAGCCGTTATGTGGCGGATTCTAAGGTCGCCTAGGGTCATAAAAATTACCGTATTTGTCATATTAGAAAAGAAATAATTCATGGCAGCCGTAGATTTGTGTACATTTAACCATGCATGGGTTGGGCATTTATATTCGTATTTTATCCCTCGCTAGGGGTCGGGAAAAAATAATCGAATATCAATGCCCAACCCATGGTTAAATGAGCACAAATCTACGGCTGCCATGAATTATTTCTTAAATATCTTATTTAGTGAGCACGACATGTATTTGCTACAACCTTCACAAGATTAGAGAGCCGTGTTTTCTTATTTGTTGTATTTAGAACTGGATATCACTGTTTGTATTCTTGTTTATCCGGGGTGTGACTATTTGTCCTGTTCTCTCTTTATGGTATTTAACATGTGGTTTTTATTCTGTTTCCAGGTTGTGACTTTGTTTGCACTGTTCTCTCTATGTGTTTTTTATTCTGTTTCCGGGTTGTGACTGTTTGTCCTGTTCTCTCTGTGTGGTATTTAACATGTGTTTTTTATTCTGTTTTATATTTCTCAAGATATTGGTATTTAAGTGCAAATCGCTACCAGCAGAAACACCATAAAAGTGAAATACAAAATGTAATTTAACGCATTTATTTAAAACATCAATGATATAAAAATAAAAACGTAGATACCTGTATTAAATTTAGTGCGCATGACGCGCTTCTTGAATAACCATCACCAGGTACGCTTAAAATCAAAAGCTAAATAATTTAAAATTCTTTGAGAGGAAGAAATGCAAACAACGTCCTTGATAGGATAGACATGATCATATATCATTGCATAATACCAACACAATAAGCTGACACATTAAATGTGACATAAATCTTGAGATAATCAGGATATGTTGTGGAACCTAGGAGAGGCAATGGGATTGGCAAAGACTAATTACTAGACCAAACTGATTGGTCAAATTGAATAATAGTGTTAAAGGGAATAAACAAAATATAAAAACAATCACATGATTCCAGTAAAAAAGGAATTAGAGATCCAAATTGATTTTTCAGTAAACAAGCTACAGATAAAAATATACTGGATAGACATATACTTGATACATAATAAGGTGTGTCCTGCTTTGTCCTGTAATTCATTAAATATATATTTTCCGTGGACGCGACGTGCATTATACTCATATGCATGTATGTCTATGCATCATAAAACTCGTGCAGAAGTTTATTACGGGTAATATATAAAGGTTTCTTCATCTGTAGGCATCAAAACAACTAATCAATCAGACCCTAAAGCAAACAGTAGAATAAAATATAGTTTACCTTTGGCAGGTTTCTGTCCATGTCCTATATATATACATACTTAAAATGTACAGCTTAAAATAGGCATGTACAAATAGTGAATACAAAATCATCTACTGTTTGTTTTTAAATTATAACGAATCACTTATCAACATAGGTTCGCTATATTCCAGTTTCACTATTATATAATATGAAAACAATGCATTTCAAAACTTTTTTTTTCTCATTTTGACAATATATAAACACATTTTCAGGAGAAAATATAATACATTGATGACAATAGTTTATACAATGTTATGCAATATCATACATACATGAAAACTAGTGATTTAATCTATCATTCGGCATTGTTGTATTTGCATAGCTGTATGATCATTTCTTTGTGATGTTGAATGTATATAGCTAAATGGCCGACAGACATTTGATGGAAAACCCAATAATTAATTTCCAAAGTAATACCCAAGTATATAAAGAATACAGTCTTGCATCATGACTTAATACAGAATCATTATAATACTATAGCATAGTATATTTGTTATTCTCGTTTGGAATCTAATGTAATATAAGATCATTGAAAACCGATCCTTCTTTAATAGAATTAGTTTCGTGTATTTTTCATATATATCAGTAAGAAAGTATATGGATGTAAAAGGAACAGTGAATTAATTGTTGCTCTACATTTAACAGTCAGTGTCTTCAATAATGAGCATAACTCATGCCCTAACAAGAGTCAAATGGAGACTAGCCTGTAGTTGAGTGGTGCTCTTTTTGTATATATTTGATGAAACTAAATTTTACAATGTTTGAAGGACGGTGTCGGAGCAGTATGTACTAACAACAATTTGAGTTCTTCTTTACACGAACGGGGCGTGGTATATTTAAAAAAGGCATTCATTAAACTTAAGCCAATAGTTTGCACATCGCAACTGTCATATTTGCATACTCGAAATTGGTCGTTTTACTCATAGAATAAATTAATTTATTGATTAAGAAATAATTCATGGGGGCTTGAATATATAATGGTTTTACCACGGGTTGGCCCTTGATGCCAAATATTATACCACGAGTGATAGTAAAATCAATATATATTCAAGCACCCATGAATTATTTCTATTCTAATAAGACAAATACGGTATTTATTTTTATATAACAGCCAAAACAAATTATGACGTTGCCGATCAGCTGATATATCAATATACGCAGATTTTACCACAGGTTTGAACCCAAAGCGTTTGGAGGACGTCATATTATAATTGTTGTTTAACGTCACGTGAGCAGTATTTCATGTTTTTAATGTGGGGATTAAATTTACAAAGAATACATCGTCCAGGTAAATGGTGGCAATTGCGGAAGCTTGGATCGGAAAATATTGTCTTGAAAACAAACTACTGCTCATTAGTAGAAGCTGCTGCAAATAAGCGTTAGAGAATACCGAAGGGTTAATCAAACATGGACAATCTAGAGAAACTGGCAACATAATGTACACAAAACAAACAAAAGCAAAAGAAAAATACAACACAATATGTGTTGGATACAACTGTACGCAAATAAACACAGATAACCTAAATAAGACATGAGCCCTCCTACAAACAACTAGTAAAGACGAACCGAACATTATTTTTTAGCGAAAATCGCACCGGACATCATAACACTATTCTCTCAATGTGGTATTTAACCATCGTCGGTAAACCACGGTTGATTCCGATACGTTCCTTTCTCACCATCACCCGTGGGTCAAATCGCTTCTAAACATTCGTACTCATGAATATTCATAGTTTCGAATTAACCAATCAAAATCACGTTTATGAAAGTGAAACTCTTCGGTATCGGAGTTAAAAAAATCGGTCTGTCAGTAATGAAAATGTGTGGATGAAGTGTAGTGCAGTATAGAAAGTCCCTCAATTCTTTCACTCCAAATTTTTGCAACAGGTCCGACATTTTTAACTTTTAACCAAACTCATTATGAAAGGAACGATTTGATTGGTTGAATCGAATTAGAAGTTTGTAATGCGAAGACTTAAGAAGAATTATTCATGACTACGAATGTTTACAAGCGATTTGTCCCACGGGTGATGGTGAGAGAGGAACGTATCGGAATCAACCGTGGGTTACCGACGATGGTATTTAAGATGTGGTTTTTTTTTTAATTCTGTTTTATATTTCTCAAGATATTGGTATTTAAGTGTGAATCGTATACCAGCAAAAACACTATAAAATTGAAATACAAAATGTAATTTAACGCATTTATTTGAAACATCAATGATATAAAAAATAAAAACGTAGATACATTATTAAATTTAGTGCGCATGACGCGCTTCCTGAATAACCATCACCAGGTAGGCTTAAAATCGAAATCTAAATTATTTTTGAGAGGAAGAAAT
>MJUT01053236.1:294154-309435 GCA_002080005.1 Gigantidas platifrons
AATTGTTGTTTAACGTCACGTGAGCAGTATTTCATGTTTTTAATGTGGGGATTAAATTTACAAAGAATACATCGTCCAGGTAAATGGTGGCAATTGCGGAAGCTTGGATCGGAAAATATTGTCTTGAAAACAAACTACTGCTCATTAATAGAAGTTGCTGCAAATAAGCGTTAGAGAATATCGAAGGGTTAATCAAACATGGATAATCTAGAGAAACTGGCAACATAAAGTACACAAAACAAACAAAAGCAAAAGAAAAATACAACACAATATGTGTTGGATACAACTGTACGCAAATAAACACAGATAACCTAAATAAGACATGAGCCCTCCTACAAACAACTAGTAAAGACGAACCGAACATTATTATTTAGCGAAAATCGCACCGGACAGCATAACACTATTCTCTCAATGTGGTATTTAACCATCGTCGGTAAACCACGGTTGATTCCGATACGTTCCTTTCTCACCATCACCGTGGGTCAAATCGCTTCTAAACATTCGTACTCATGAATATTCAAAGTTTCGAATTAACTAATCAAAATCACGTTGATGAAAGTGAAACTCTTTGGTATCGGAGTTAAAAAATCGTTCTGTCAGTAATGGATGCGCCCATGAAAATGTGTGGATGAAGTGTAGTGCAGTATAGAAAGTCGCTCAATTCTTTCACTCCAAATTTTTGCAACAGGTCCGACATTTTTAACTTTTAACCAAACTCATTATGAAAGGAACGATTTGATTGGTTGAATCGAATTAGAAGTTTGTAATGCGAAGACTTATGAATTATTCATGACTACGAATGTTTACAAGCGATTTGTCCCACGGGTGATGGTGAGAGAGGAACGTATCGGAATCAACCGTGGGTTACCGACGATGGTATTTAACATGTCTTTTTTTTTATTCTGTTTTATATTTCTCAAGATATTGGTATTTAAGTGTGAATCGTATACCAGCAAAAACACTATAAAATTGAAATACAAAATGTAATTTAACGCATTTATTTGAAACATCAATGATATAAAAAATAAAAACGTAGATACATTATTTAATTTAGTGCGCATGACGCGCTTCCTGAATAACCATCACCAGGTAGGCTTAAAATCGAAATCTAAATTATTTTTGAGAGGAAGAAATCCAAACAACGTCCTTGATAGGATAGACATGATCATATATCATTGCATAATACCAACACAATAAGCTGACACATTAAATGTGACATAAATCTTGAGATAATCAGGATATGTTGTGGAACCTAGGAGAGGCAATGGGATTGGCAAAGACTAATTACTAGACCAAACTGATTGGTCAAATTGAATAATAGTGTAAAAGGGAATAAACAAAATATAAAAACAATCACAAGATTCCAGAAAAAAAGGAATTAGAGATCCAAATTGATTTTTCAACAAAACAAATACGGATCAAAATATACTGGATAGACATAAACTTGATACAGAATAAGGTGTGTCCTGCTTTGTCCTGTAATTCATTAAATATATATCTTCCGTGGACGCGACGTGCATTATACTCATATGCATGTATGTCTATGCATCATAAAACTCGTGCAGAAGTTTATTACGGGTAATATATAAAGGTTTCTTCATCTGTAGGCATCAAAACAGCTGATCAATCAGACCCTAAAGCAAACAGTTGAATAAAATATAGTTTACCTTTGGCAGGTTTCTGTCCATGTCCTATATATATACATACTTAAAATGTACAGCTTAAAATAGGCATGTACAAATAGTGAATACAAAACATCTACTTTTTGTTTTTAAATTATAACGAATCACTTATAAACATAGGTTCTCTATATTCCAGTTTCACTATTATATAATATGAAAACAATGCATTTCAAAACTTTTTTTTTCTCATTTTGACACTATATAAGCACATTTTCAGGAGAAAATATCATACATTGATGACAATAGTTTATACAATGTTATGCAATATCATACACAGACATGCAACCTAGTGATTTAATCTATCATTCGGCATTGTTGTATTTGCATAGCTGTATAATCATTTCTTTGTGATGCTGAATGTATATAGCTAAATGGCCGACCGACATTTGATGGGAAACCCAATAATTAATTTCAAAAGTAATATCCAAGTATATAAAGAATACAGTCTTGCGTCATGACTTAATACAGAATCATTATAGCATAGTATATTTTTATTCTCGTTTGGAATCTAATGTAATATAAGATAATTGAAAACCGATTCTTCTTTAGTAGAATTAGTTTCGTGTATTTTTCATATATATCAGTAAGAAAGTATATGGATGTAAAAGGAACAGTGAATTAATTGTTGCTCTACATTTAACAGTCAGTGTCTTCAATAATGAGCATAACTCATGCCCTAACAAGAGTCAAATGGAGACTAGCCTGTAGTTGAGTGGTGCTCTTTTTGTATATATTTGATGAAACTAAATTTTACAATGTTTGATGGACGGTGTCGGAGCAGTATGTACTAACAACAATTTGAGTTGTTCTTTACATACAGGGGCGTGGTATATTTAAAAAAAGGCATTCATTAAACTTAAGCCAATAGTTTGCACATCGCAATTGTCATATTTGCATACTCGAAATTGGTCGTTTTACTCATAGAATAAATTAATTTAATGATTAAGAAATAATTCATGGGGGCTTGAATATATAATGATTTTATCACGGGTTGGCCCTTGATGCCAAATATTATACCACGAGTGATAGTAAAATCAATATATAGTCAAGCACCCATGAATTATTTCTATTCTAATAAGACAAATACGGTATTTATTTTTATATAACAGCCAAAACAAATTATGACGTTGCCGATCAGCTGATATATCAATATACGCAGATTTTACCACAGGTTTGAACCCAAAGCGTTTGAAGGACGTCATATTAGAATTGTTGTTTAACGTCACGTGAGCAGTATTTCATGTTTTTAATGTGGGGATTAAATTTACAAAGAATACATCGTCCAGGTAAATGGTGGCAATTGCGGAAGCTTGAATCGGAAAATATTGTCTTGAAAACAAAATACTGCTCATTAATAGAAGCTGCTGCAAATAAGCGTTAGAGAATACCGAAGGGTTAATCAAACATGGACAATCTAGAGAAACTGGCAACATAAAGTACACAAAACAAACAAAAGCAAAACAAAAATACAACACAATATATGTTGGATACAACTGTACGCAAATAAACACAGATAACCTAAATAAGACATGAGCCCTCCTACAAACAACTAGTAAAGACGAACCGAACATTATTTTTTATCGAAAATCGCACCGGACATCATAACACTATTCTCTCAATGTGGTATTTAACCATCGTCGGTAAACCACGGTTTATTCCGATACGTTCATTTCTCACCATCACCCGTGGGTCAAATCGCTTCTAAACATTCGTACTCATGAATATTCAAAGTTTCGAATTAACCAATCAAAATCACGTTTATGAAAGTGAAACTCTTTGGTATCGGAGTTAAAAAATCGTTCTGTCAGTATTGGATGCGCCCATGAAAATGTGTGGATGAAGTGTAGTGCAGTATAGAAAGTCCCTCAATTCTTTCACTCCAAATTTTTGCAACAGGTCCGACATTTTTAACTTTTAACCAAACTCATTATGAAAGGAACGATTTGATTGGTTGAATCGAATTAGAAGTTTGTAATGCGAAGACTTATGAATTATTCATGACTACGAATGTTTACAAGCGATTTGTCCCACGGGTGATGGTGAGAGAGGAACGTATCGGAATCAACCGTGGGTTACCGACGATGGTATTTAACATGTCTTTTTTTTTTTATTCTGTTTTATATTTCTCAAGATATTGGTATTTAACAAATACGGATCAAAATATACTGGATAGACATAAACTTGATACAGAATAAGGTGTGTCCTGCTTTGTCCTGTAATTCATTAAATATATATTTTCCGTGGACACGACGTGCATTATACTCATATGCATGTATGTCTATGCATCATAAAACTCGTGCAGAAGTTTATTACGGGTAATATATAAAGGTTTCTTCATCTGTAGGCATCAAAACAACTAATCAATCAGACCCTAAAGCAAACAGTAGAATACAATATAGTTTACCTTTGGCAGGTTTCTGTCCATGTCCTATATATATACATACTTAAAATGTACAGCTTAAAATAGGCATGTACAAATAGTGAATACAAAATCATCTACTTTTTGTTTTTAAATTATAGCGAATCACTTATAAACATAGGTTCGCTATATTCCAGTTTCACTATTATATAATATGAAAACAATGCATTTCAAAACTTTTTTGTTTTTCATTTTGACACTATATAAAATATGTTCAGAAAAAAATATCATACATTGATGACAATAGTTTATACAATGTTATATAATATCATACACATATATGAAACCTAGTGATTAAAGCTATCATTCAGCATTGTTGTATTTGTATAGCTGCTTCTCCCATTATGACGTCGTTTTAACCCCGCTGAACTAGTGGTGGAAAAATCTGTAATCCTCTAGAGGATTAAAATGTCTCGTGCATTTCCCCGCATTTGACTCGTTTGACTCGTTTGACGGTTTTTGAAATAAAGTTCGTGTTAAATAATGGGAGAAACAAATTCTCCTTCAGTTGCCCATATGGGTTACGATATTTCTCCACTCTCGAGAGTTAAATTGAAAATTTTTACTCTCTCGCGTGGAGAAATATCGTAACCCACGGGCATCTGAAGGTGAATCTAATGACCGACCGACATTTGATGGGAAACCCAATAATTAATTTCCAAAGTAATACCCAAGAATATAAAGAATACAGTCTTGCGTCATGACTTAATACATAATCATTATAATACTATAGTATAGTATATTTGTTATTCTCGTTTGGAATCTAATATAATATAAGATCATTGAAAACCGATACTTCTTTAGAATTAATTTCGTGTATTTTTCATATATATTAGTAAGAAAATATATGGATGTAAAAGAAACAGTCAATTAATTGCTGCTCTACATTTAGCAGTCAGGGTCTTCAATAATGAGCATAACTCATACCCTGACAAGAGTCAAAATGGAGACTAGCATGTAGTTGAGTCAACTACAGGCTAGTGTCCATTTTTGTGTATATTTGATGAATCTGAATTTTACAATGTTTGATGGACGGAGTCGGAGCAGTATGTACTAACAACAATTTGAGTTGTTCTTTACACGAACGGGGCGTGGTATATTTAAAAAAGGCATTCATTAAACTTAAGCCAGTAGTTTGCACATCGCAACTGGCATATTTGCATACTCGAAATTGGTCGTTTTACTCATAGAATAAATTAATTTATTGATTAAGAAATAATTCATGGATGTAAAAGGAACAGTGAATTAATTGCTCCTCTACATTTAACAGTTAGTGTCTTCAATAATGAGCATAACTCATACCCTGGCAATAGTATAATGGAGACTAGCCTGTAGTTGAGTGGTGCTGTTTTCTTGTATATATTTGATGAAACTAAATTTTACAATATTTGATGGACGGAATCGGGGCAGTTTGCTCTACCAAGGAGGAGGGGAGTGGTATTTCCCAACCAAGAGGCATCTATTTAACTCTTCTCCTTAAGCCAAGAAGAGAAACTGTCATATTTTTTATACTCGAAATTGGTCCTTTTACTTATAGTATGAATTAATCTATTGGCTGTTGATTAACGTTAAGTGAGCAGTATTTCATGTTTTTGATATGTAGATTAAGTTTTTAAAGAATAAATCGTGCTGGGAAAAGGCGGCAATGGCGAAGGTTAAATTCCCACAGGTAAAAAAAAATTATACTTGATAGGGTCGGAAAATGTTGTCTTGAAACGGGATATACATACCACTTCTAACAAATTACTACTCACTAGAAGCCGCTGCAAAACAAATGTTAGAAAATACCGAATGGGAAATCAAAAATTGACAATCCAGAGAAACTGGCAAGATATGGTACACAAGAACAATGAAAAACAACAGAAACACAACACAATATGTGTTGGACATCACTGTACGTAAACAAACACAAATAACGTAAATAAGGCATGTGCCCTCTTAAAGACGAACCGAACTTCTTTTCTAAGCGGAAATAGTAACGGAAATCACCACACGGAACTCAGAACGTAAATACACACAATAGGACAACACAAAAGACTAAAAAGATGAGCAACACGGGTCCCCATCAAACAGTTGAGGGTGAACTAAATTGTCTTTTACGTGCAAGGAGCATTGCAGTCTCCAATCATATTAGGATATGCATATAAGTATACCCAATATAGTGCCACTATGTTGGCTAACTAGTTTAGATTATGTTTGTAGTGTTGTTCACGTGCTTTAGTGTAAACCAGTCGATCAATCAAAACTCAATCATCGTTATGTTTGTGAAATGTAATTTAGAAAGAAGCGGCTTAACGTATAATTGTAGGAATGTTGCAAAATTTAAATGATAGAAATAACATAAGATGCTCGATAGTATGTCTGTTGTAACAGAACAAACAAATGGGATAAGGATAAAACCTTGAGTTACACTATCATTTAGCTAAGATCAAAATGACAATTAAAGTAAATAATATATTTTTCCCACTATAATTATGTGGCATCAAAATGAATATTGTTTTCTTATCAACTATGACATTATGTAATCTATTTGCGAGAGAAAAAAACACATGTGCATTAATCATATTAGGCTATTAAATGTAGCATCGAATACAGACAGGGGCGTAAGTGATAAAGAAAACTTGTATACCGGTATTGTTGTATTCATACAATGCTTTCTCTATGATGCAGAATTTATGTAGATAAATGACCGGTAGTTGATCCAATACCCAATACATACATCACGAAATGATTCTAAATTATAATGAATACACACTTCAGTCCGGTTGATGATCCTTGACAACCATTGTTCTACAGTGGTAGTATTGTCGTATATTTATCAAATATATGAAAATTTGTAGATACCAAAGGGTTAATCAGAAGCCGTAAATCGAAGAAGGACATATACTATAATGGCTATAAGAAAAAGGACAATGATCTACAAAACACTATACACAATACACAGAAATCTAAGGCTTGAGCAACACGAATCCCACAAAACAGGGGTGAACTCAGGTGCTCTGGAAAGGTAAGCAGTTCCTTAAGTACTAGAGAGTCTCATTATCTAAAACTCGGGTAAGTCTTTTTTTTTTCAAAGTAAGAATATGATCCGTACACTGTAATTGTAAGCAAAATTTACTCTGACAACTCGAATCCCGAACATGTTTCAAATATGTCAGTCTTGCATTTTAACCGGACTAAAATACCATGCCCAAAAGAGGGAGTGAAATAAATCTTGAACAATTATTGACACTGGTATGATCATTTGAAATGAATGAGCAACGGGCCAGTATGATAGAGAAAACTAAATCTGCCAAGGTAATGCATGCTTCAATCCGAACCAATGTGAGAGGTAAAAGAATATCAAGTAGACCAGGTGTCACATCTGAACCCAAACATCGCAATAAGCCAACAGCTACAACCCACATAAGGGTGTTTGTCCAGCTAAGACAAATACCTCCTCCAACAAATGTAAGAAATGAAATCATTTTGCAAACGTCTGCCGATCAGACAAAAAAGCAACAGTGTAAATGACACAACAAAATGACCCCAGTGCAGAAGACGAATTTCTGTTTGATTTAAATGGACACAAAAATAACACTATACAACCAATATAGACTATCTGTTTTAATGAAATTCATGTCGAAATTACCGGTTAAACAAAAACACCCGATGCGAATAAACAAACAAAATAAAAACAGAACACAGAAAACTAAACACGAACTCGACCCGGGTGTTAGCTAGGGTGTTCCCGAAGAATAAGCATCTCCTACTCCTTATAAAACGCCGCCGTCTTACTCATATATATAGTCAAGTCCTATAAATATGATATAATATTAAATGCATTTATATACTGCATCTTCAGACCATAATTTTCCAAAACAATTACGAATGAAAACCAAAAATGTTTACTTTATGTGTACTCCCAAAACAGATGTAATAAACTCTCTTTAGATTCTGTACAGAATGTGCATATAGTTCAGTTATACCCCAGTTGAAAAGAAAAGGTTTATATCAGTATCTCTATCGGAAGGTTCTGAAGTCGTGTTTCTTGTAGCCATAAAAGGTGAAGAAGAAATATACACCTTCATTCATGTATTTGTACTCCTAATCATTGGGACCATTTTTGTGACCTAAATGAACTTTCGTTTGTTTTTATAAAAATATTTGTATGGTTTTGTATCACTTTTTAATCTGTTAGCAATGTCATTTTGAATATCATGCAGTCTCCCATACTCTGAAATAAGTTTCTTCCATCCCATTGGGAATGCACATACAATATCATAATATTCTAGAAGAAGAGTTTGAAGATATCAAAGGGGTAATCAGAATCCGTATATCGAAGGGGATCAGATAGCACAATGACCAAAACAAAAAGTACAAAAAGACAAACAACGATCCACAAAACATACATATAAAACTAATGATCGAGTAACATACACCCCACTAAAAACCGGGGGTGAATTCAAGTGCTCCGGAAGGGTAGGAAGTTCCTGCTCCACTAGTGAAAAATATGTACTTATCATGTATTTGTTTTGAAAGGTAGTTGTTTATTTACGTATTTAAGTAAAACTTTCTTAAAGATTAACAACGATTTTGCAAGCCGTTTTGCAACATTTGCCGAATTAAAAGAAAAACACATCTTATGTCAAGACTTAATGTCTTAAATGTATAATATCAGATCGCTAAATATCTAAATGTTCAAGATATTAATGTAATACCCAACGATTTAACTTAAGTCAACTTTAATTTATTTTAATGGCATTTTAATTTTACTTAAAAATATCACTTTTTAAAAGAAATTTTACATTGGTGCATGTAATTGTAATAATAGAGACAACAAGAGAGATCTTTGTTGGAAATCCCAATGAAGCAACTCGATACTACAATATCCTATCTTCGTGAGAAACTATTATTCATTGTTCAGAATTGAGTTGTATCTGATGCAGACAAGGAAGTAAATCGTTACAATATTCCACCAGGTATCATTGTATTCATACAATACGTTGATGCAGAATGTTTAGGGTAAACGACCAAATCCAGTCTATAGAGTCCATTATAATGCCTAATTATGTTGTAAATGCACGCCTGTGTATGGAAGTCGGTGACGGTTATTTTCGTGTTTTATTTCGCATATATACAAAACGAAAACATTCCAAATGAAAAAGCAGATCGCTGTTGTATTAAGAAAATGTCTGGATGGATGATACGTACAGGGACTAATAGTCAAACAAACTAGGAAATATATGGACACAGTGATAGTAACATTCACTTTCGTGACGGTAGACAATGTCGTGTTTTAGAAGCATAAACAATATGTTTTGTAAAGCACGCAATGTGTACTAAAATAGCTAAGACCGCACTGTTTACTTGATAATTAACGATATACTGTAAAAATCACAATCAATACCTCCGATTGGCACATCAAACATACAGATAATCATTGGGCTAACACTCAAACATCTATTCAATATATTGAAAAACTAATCGTTCCATATGTTATGAACATTCGTGTAAAATTAGACCTTCCGCTTGGCCAGAAAGCCCTTATGATTCTAGATTTCTTCAGCGCACAATTAGGAGAAGATTTCCGCCAGTTGATGTTATCCAAGAATCTCGTATATGTATATGTGCCCGCAAATAAGCCCCAACCAATGGACCTAAGCGTACAAAATTGTGTAAAAGACCGCATGAAAAATTCTTTTGAGGATTATTATGCGGAATTTGTTGCCAAAAGTCTCGAAACAAAAACGGAACTCTAGGTCGATTTGGGAACGACTACACTAAAACCGCTTAGTGCCAAATTGCTTGTCTCCGCTATTGATTATTTGAAAGCACGTCCTCATATTGTCTACAATGGATTCAAGGCTGCTGGAATTGCTGAGTGTTTACAGTTTGACTTGCAAACAAACGCAACCGCTACTTCAACATGTGACAGCGATAGCGATAGTGATTAAGTTTATAAACAGTTTCGTTTGGAAATACAGTCTCACATTTAATTGCAGTTGATATTTACCACTTTGTATATATGTTAATAAAATATCTGTAGAATTTTATTGATTTAACAATATACCAGATCCGGACTTATCCATAATCGATTTTGGTTTTTAGTACGAAATCAAAATATTCGGTAAGTAATAGTTAAAACGTAGTATCGCTGGTTGAAATGAGAACGCATCCGTTTACGTTCTGAATTAACTGACAACAAAATTAAACACATGGGAACCAAACGTGGCCAACATCAAACACACTAGAAACGAAAATGGCAAAACTTTCACACACCAAAATAAAACAACCCTCTTTTGGAGAAAAAAGGCCAAAAGTAACCTACACCAAAATTTCCCGATTTACGGTACCACAAAAACAATAAACAAGTAACTGATTAAAGAAATAAATAACCCTTTTATATTTATGTATTTAATACAGTAGTGTTGTATGGAATCCATGTAATGAATAAACCCGATACATTACAAATGTATTGAACATTAATTACTAACATATAGATTATTACATGACATTTTTCATATCATGCCCTTTATCAGACCCAGGTCATGATATCAATCCGAGAGCCGAAAGGAGTCTACCCAGTTCCATGGACTGAATTTCTCCAGGATCCCTCTGTTCATTATTAGTTCTGAGCTATTTCATAAAAAAAAGGTTCAGATCACTTGTTGTTTTCTTCTTAGTGTTAATGTTGTTCTGTTAATCCACATATGCTGCAGTATCGTCTACATTGTCAACCTTGTTCAGTTAATCCACATATGCTGCAGTATCGTCTACATTGTCAACCTTGTTCAGTTAATCCACATATGCTGCAGTATCGTCTACATTGTCAACCGCCTTGTTTCTAAACACAGTTTTCTGGAAATTCACGAAGTGGCGTGTAATAAACTTATTAACATTGACGGAATGGCATGTGATAGCATTTCGGACGCAGTTAATCAACTTTATTTATCAGCCCGCTTGGGTCATTCTTGTGAAACTGGGTGCAATAGACATGATTCCTCTTATTATTCATAAAAAACGCACAGGGTTTTACCCCAGGGTAAAACTTTACCTATATTATCTACAAGTATATAATAAATATATATTGAAGGCCCCAGATAAAACCATAATCTGCGTCGGTATGCGTTTGCCGAAAAAATTGTATTAGTAGAAAAAGACATTAAACGAACGATATCTGAACATTGACCGCCATGTCAAAGTTTTGACATTGTGGAATTTGCAAACTATTTCCAATTTCAACATAGACGATAAACGCATCTTTTGTCAAGAGTTAATGGATCAAGCATTTACTAATTGTGTAATATGTGATATATGTCTAAATAGTCAGGATATTAATATAATACTCAAAGATTGTACTAATACGAACTTTAATTTATTTTGATAGCATTTTGTTCTATAACAAAATATAACTTTTAATAGGAAATGAGACTATCCTTATATTTCATATTGGTTCATGTAATGGTAATAATAGACACAACAAGACAGGGCTTTGTTGTGAATCCCAAATGAAGCAGCTAGATACTACAATAGATACAATCTTCGAGATACAATATTATTCATTGTTCAGAATTGTGTTGTGTCAGGTACAAACAGGGAAGTAAATCGCTAAAATATTCCAGCAGACATCATTGTATTCATACAATACTTTTATGCTGAATCTTTAGGGTAAACAACCTATATATCCTTCCAATCCTAGTATATCGAGTCCAATATAATGCCACATTATTTTGTGACCACACGTTTATGTATGGAAACCGGTGTTGGCCATTTTCCTGTTTTATTTTTCAATTTTTACAAAACTAAGATATTGCAAATGCAAAAAGTATTTTTGCAAAATATGTAGTAGTTTGCTGTTGTATTAACAAAATGGCTGATCGAAAACGAGCAAAACAAATGATGCTTATGATGGTAAGGTTGGTTGAACTAGAATATTTCATTAATAGCAAATTTTGAAAGAAAAAAAAAATACGTCTTGAATATAAATGGTCAAAATGACATCACAAATAAGATGATCTTCTCAAATCATGATGCAATATTAAGTTAAACCTTTTCTGTGTCGTAGACATCTAATTGAGTGCGCATGGCAAGTTTTTGTAATAATCAGGTGTCTGTGTGCTCATTGTCAAAAGATTGGAAGCCAAATAATGTAAAAACAATCTTTGATAGCAAGTAAATCCAAGATTCTAAACAGGATAACCAATATCGGTTATGATTACCTATGATACAGGGAGATGGACTTTGGCTTTAATGAATTACATTTTATCACCTATTTGTACGTTATCCGTACCGTTTTGCATGTGTGATAAACGAAGAAATTCCGGATCCATATCAGTGCCCGGGGGCGAATAACCGGCTATTGTGCCCTGCGTCGATGACGTCATTGTGACAAGTAAGCAAACATCATACAAAAAACCGATAAAACGGAGATGAAAAATATCGATACAAAACGTAAAACTGAGAGTAACATAAGGATATTCAAGTATTGGTTATCAACAGTGGGAGAACACCGTAATCCTGAATATATTGGAGTCGAGGAAATGCACATGCACCTGGCAAGATTTGTTTTTCAGCGCGCACAAAATTCAAACAGGATTACGAACCCGATTCATTGAAATGTATCGAAGCTTCCACCAGTAGATATTTACGCCATCGTATCGACTATTGAGAACTATGAAAATAAAACAGTTAGTCTAATGTTCATCAGTAATAACTCATGTCCAGTCAACGGTTACTAATAATAACTAATAAAACAGTCAGTCTAATGTTCATCAGTAATAACTCTGTCCAGTCAACGGTTACTAATAATAACTCTAATAAAACAGTTAGTCTAATGTTCATCAGTAATAACTCTGTCCAGCCAATGGTTACTAATAATAACTCTAATAGAACAGTTAGTCTAATGTTCATCAGTAATAACTCATGTCCAGTCAACGGTTACTAATAATAACTCTAATAAAACAGTTACTCTAACGTTCATCAGTAATAACTCATGTCCAGTCAATGGTTACTAATAATAACTCTAATAAAACAGTTAGTCTAATGTTCATCAGTAATAACTCTGTCCAGTCAACGGTTACTAATAATAACTATAATAAAACAGTTAGTCTAATGTTCATCAGTAATAACTCTCTTCAGTCAACGGTTACTAATAATAACTCTAATAAAACAGTTAGTCTAATGTTCATCAGTAATAACTCTGTCCAGTCAACGGTTACTAATAATAACTCTAATAAGCAAACCGCTATCGTTTTGGCTCCCATTTTGCCCAACTCCAAAATAACACAATTCCCATACTCAAATATCCAGGGAAATGTGACAATGATTTTTTAATGACACAAATGATATGAATTGGTAGTCTGATTTATAATTATTGAAAAGTTATATTCAATACATGTGATAAATACGGTGAATTATTTTGTTGATTTTTACACGTTATTTATTTTGTTGTTATGTTGATGAATAAACATACATTCATTTGTTCATTTACAATTTATTTATTTCAGTCATGATTAAATATGTGATAAACAGATTAAAACATACCCTTTTCCATATAGGTCCTGGTATCATCCCTCGACCCATATCAAGCCCGCGGCTTTCGCCTTGGGCTTATATGAAAGTCTCGGGATGATACCGGGACCGATATGGAAATGACCATGTTATAATCTATATATATACAACAGTTAATTTACAATGTCAATATATCTAGTGAATCATGTATGTGCTGCAGAACGGTTACATTTACATATGTATAAGGGAGATTTACCTTAAATTAAACAATTTAGGAACGATAAATTTAAAAAATAAGTGTATCTTTAAAATTAATTCAGTGACGACCACTGGCCACTAGATGGATGATATCCCCAGGGACTAATAGTTAACCAGACCAGGAATGGTATGGACACAGTGATAGTAACATTGACTGTCGTGACGGTAGACAATGTCGTGTTTTAGAAACATAAACAATATGTTTTGTAAAGCACGTAATGTTTACTAAAATAGCTATAGCCACAATGTTTACTTTATAATTACAGATTCAATGGAAAATCACAAAGATACTACAAAACCAATAAACAAGTAACTCATTAAGGAAATAAATATCCATTTTTACATATCTGTTTGTAACAGTATAAGCGCTGATGTCATAGATGACGCCATGGAAAACCATTAGAACGACCATTGTTTCAGCTATTTTTAGATAATTTGGTACAGTTGTTTTGGACTTTTTGATATTGCAGGATAAGTACATTATATGTACAGTGTCGTTAAAAATAATGTCAATTTGCAGTCATGCGAAACAGGCTAGAAAAACTTTTAGATTTTCCGACAGTGTTCGTATATGGTATATATATTATCAATTAATGTACATTATATTATATTATAGCTCACATAAAAATGAAAGGATTCTGATTGGATAACAAGCCGTATACATCAAGCTATGTATACGTCTGTAGCCGTATACATAAGACATATTTCTATCCCGTCGAGGGGCCCCTGTATATTTCAGTCTCCCAAAAACGATAACAACATGGACGGCAAAAAATTCCGCTTCACTGTTGTTAACATTTAAATTATTGAAATGGTTTCGCATAACTTGCTGTTTTGTTTTGTGATATATTAATGTTATATTTATAAAGTTTAAAAAATTTACTACATATGAAATTGTATTGATTTAGAAAGTTAATACAATATTTTCCTTCATAAGAGACCTCATACATGTAAAATGACGTGATAAATATTTTGACGTCATTGAAGAAAGCATGTCAGAGGTACGGAAAGGGACATTTAGAAATACGAAAAATGAAAATTAAAGACGCAAATATATTCAATACAGGTGGGTTCTGTATTTAAAAAAACCAATGGTTAAATCCGTAATAAAAATGTATCTGCTGTTCAGTTATCAAACAGGGTATATAATGTGACATTCCCGGCTTCATAAAAATATGATGATGATGAAATATATAACGTCACTATTCGAAAGAATGCAGTATTTTAGAAACGATATATCGTTAAGACATTACAATTTTAGGATTATAGAAAACCAAGTTATGTTTTTAACTGATATTTAATTTGAATTACAAAACATAAAAATCATGCAAATTTTTCTCTTTCTCTTCGATAAAAATTTATGTATCGAAAATTCCAAATTAGTTTGGCGTTTCCATACGGCACTGGCATCGGTTTTTTTTTTTTTTTTT
>MJUT01053236.1:312759-333318 GCA_002080005.1 Gigantidas platifrons
TCAACCTTCAGTTGTCTGTGTTGCTCAACCTTCAGTTGTCTGTGTTGCTCAACCTTCAGTTGTCTGTGCTGCTCAACCTTCAGTTGTCTGTGTTGCTCAACCTTCAGTTGTCTGTGTTGCTCAACCTTCAGTTGTCTGTGTTGCTCAACCTTTAGTTGTCTGTGTTGCTCAACCTTCAGTTGTCTGTATAATGGTTTGTTGAACATTGTTTGTCTTTGTGTCCATTTTTATTTTGCCATTGTATTCGTTGTCTGTCCTTCAATCTATGTCTTCTGTCTGTTTACCGCTTTGTTATCTTCAAACCGTGTATAAATTGTCTAGATTCAATACTTACTTTGCCGTATCATTTCAAGACGAGAAGGGATGTTGGGGTCCATAAAACGAGTTTAAACCCACCATTTATTTTATTTCATAGCCTGAATCAAGTTAGGAAAGTGAACAGTCATATATACGTCGACTATGGTATCCGTTTTGTTTTATCATCATCCTATTGATTTTGGAACAAATCTGACGATGTGGTTTCTTTTTGTCTTCATTTTATACGCCATTTACACAAATTATATTCAATCTAGCTCTAATGACACTGTTGTTGTTGTACTATTTAAAATACAATGGTGGTACCAATATGTTTACGGCTATTATGGCAATGGCTTCGTGGTGTGACAAAATCAAACCTTGCCAGCGGCAGAAAATGGGGGCTGGTGACAGGTTTCTTTAATGATTAAAGAAAAGATCCATTACCAGACATTGTCAACAATACCTAATTTATGTATAGTACATACACCGTGTAAATACAAATTTAACGAAGTCAATGTTTCTGTCGAAACCATATGATAACGGTTCATATTACAGTCAGGTTAAATACATGTAGGTTCCCACAAGTCAGCTATGAAAGACTTTACCGCCAACATATTGATTGAAAGACATTCTAGGTAAAAGATGTACATTAAACAGAATTTGTTAGCTTACAAGGGAAAATATACTAAAGCATAATATATCAGTAACACGGTGGGTGTCTTATTACAAACAGGAATTTATTACCATTTGCGTGCACCTGGTAGCTCAATGTTTTAGACTTTTCCCTTTTTGTGAGCTGTGGCTTTTGTCCAATTTTGCCTTCCTCTCTGGACTGCCCATTCTTGACTACCCATCGGTTTTCTCTACCGTATATATAATAGTACACGGTATACGTCTTCCTCTCTGGGCTGCCCATTCTTGACTACCCATCGGTTTTCTCTACCGTATTTATAATAGTACACGGTATACGTCTTCCTCTCTGGACTGCCCATTCTTGACTACCCATCGGTTTTCTCTACCGTATATATAATAGTACACGGTATACGTCTTCCTCTCTGGACTGCCTATTCTTGACTACCCATCGGTTTTCTCTACCGTATATATAATAGTACACGGTATACGTCTTCCTCTCTGGACTGCTCATTCTTGACTACCCATCGGTTTTCTCTACCGTATATATAATAGTACGCGGTATACGTAATAGCAAAATTCATTTGTATATGATTTGATATATTTTGTTATCAGGAATATATACATTTCGAGATGACAGTGTTTTTATTGACACGTATGGCTTTAACTATTTATAATGATATCACCTGTCCATGGATAGAACGTTCGAGTTATCCATAACATACTACATGTATAATTTTTGTTAATTCTGGGATTAACATTAAACGATGTTTTTCTACGATTGTGTTGCTTAAATATTAAGCAAGTCGACTGCATTTTCGATAAACAGTGTATGTCTCGTATAGAAGAACGCAAAAAAATATTCAAAGAGGTCTAAATAATGCCTACATAGTGTATAACTATTGACCGTCTATATTAAGTTCTATTAATGTATGTCGAAGCTAGTATCTTAGAAATCTGTTACTTTCCTCATAATGAATTGATTTCCGCTATGAAATTGATGTTAATTTTCTTCTTTTATACCCTCATTTGTGTACGTAAGCCATGTTAAAATCAATCATTATTATTACATCGGACCTAATCGATATCCTTGAAAACAGTTCTATGCATCAATGTTTTCAATACATGATGGATGTACTGTGAAGATGTTTGATACATATTAATTATTAGTATTTTTTCTTTGCAAGAAAAGGATTATCAGGTCCATATCAGATGAGCTCGAAGAGCGAATCTGATATGGACCTGATCATCCTTGTCGAGCGAAAAAAAAATACTAATATTTTTTTATCGGTGATTTCACAATTTTAACACAGCTTTGTGATTTTTTTGTTGTGTTTTGACCTTTTTTTTTAATACTAATATTTTTTTTATCGGTAATTTCACAATTTTAACACAGTTTTATTAATTTTTTGTTGTGTTTTGACCTTTTTTTGAATGAACGGTTTAGTGACGTCACGTTAGACCGCGCATGACAAACGACCAACAGCTGATAATTTCTTGTATCACGAGTTGGTGGTCAACTGGACGTTGTTACTAAATTTATCGGATAGTAAAGATCAAAGGAAACTGTAACAAATTACCGATAAATTGATAGCTTGTTATTTTCTCAATGATAGTGCTAACATTGTCTAGTATATCAACAGAACAGACTCCAATGGGACACTTTCAATGGATGGAACCAGGAATTTCCTCAGCACGACTCCCTATTAACGCATTGATTACATCCTACAATAGCCATGTAATGGAGTGGTCGTCGTGGTCATGATCGTATGGTAGTTGATTTACAACTACCTATGCAATCAGTGCCTGTCATCACTAACAGTCGAGGTGTACTCGATACATCATTATGTGATAAAGTTTGTCAGTGACTTGTGGCAGGTCGGTGGTTTTCTCAGGGTACTCCGGTTTCGTCCATCAATAAAACTGACCACCACGATATAACTGAAATATTGTTGAATGTGGCGTTAAACACCATACCCCTAATCCCATATAGTACTGGAAGTACCCAGTGTCAATCTCTATTTTCATGCATACTTCGCGAGATGATGTTGTCTTTTGTAGTAATTTCATTTGGTTGTACATTCATGTTTCCATTACTTCTTACTTCGGTTTTCCGCGACAATTACTGTATTATGTAATTTTTTAACAGCACATTCATCACTATTTGGTACACTAATGTAACCATCAAGCTACTTTAACATGTGGCAAACACTAGCATGACCCCACCATTTCATTAAGAGAGGGAGTTGGATCCATAAAACTATTTCAATAAAAGCAAATAAAAACGTATATATCAGAGGTAGCGCAAACAACGCGTTTCTGGAACAGCCTTCATTGGGTACGCTCAAAGCTCAAATATCTGAAAGCCAAATCTTACCACTGTTTATTGAAGTGCCTGTACCAAGACATGAAAGTGAGTGGTCATGTATATGTGTGTTAGGGTCAGAGGTCATGTATATGTGTGTTAGGGTCAGAGGTCATGTATATGTGTGTTCAAAATATCAATTTTGCCTCTGTGTCTACGGTTTCCGATCATGTGCTATTTTTTTTTATTCTAATTTTATTGCCAGTGATAGCAATTGATAGGACAAGTAGTAGTATATCCAACAAATGTACGAGTATTGCTAAGGGAAGAAGATAAATAATGATAAAAGACGAAGTGTACATTTACTTAGTGCAAATCGTTCATCTTTTTCAAAGCATTTCTCTCCATAATTCATCAAGTTCTTACACATTTTTGGGTTATCATTTTTCTTCTAGACTGTTTAATTTTCCGCTATTGTCGTAGCTTAAACATACAAACGACACAAATTTACAGTTATCGCTAAAATATTAAGGTATAATAACCCCTATTTTGTGAAAGTCAATTTCAGGTTTTAATCAAACAGCTGACAATATTTCACATCAGACTCATTGTAATATAATGCTTCAAATTACTTTTAGATTTATCGACACAATAAAAAATATATACACGGGAGAAGAGTTTGAAGATACCAAAGAGGTAATCAGAATCCGTAAATCGAAGAAGAACAGACAAGACAATGATCAAAAGACAAAATGACAAAAGGACAAACAACGATCTACAACACATACACATAAAACTAAAGATCCAGTAACACGAACCCCACTAAAAATCGGGGGTGAACTCAGGTGCTCCGGACGGGTAAACAGTTCCTGCTCTACTAGTGGCACCCGTCGTGTTAATCTAGTTACAAACCCGATGATAAGTCATGAATGAGTAAAGGATCGGGAAGTGTTTACGACAACTCTTGAAATCTGTTTGCACTTGTTTGTGATACGATCTATTTTGTCATTGAACAAACACGTTGTAAATTACTTGATTTAATTTAGCACTTACAAAGGAATAATATATAATTGGCTATATCGTTATATCCTAAATAGTCTTACTGATTTGTGGGATTGAAAAACTCATTAGAGATTTTGTCTCACCTCATTAGCATAACCACCATTTCATGTCAACAAAAATTTGCTTCTCTCAAAGGAAAGACACAATATAACTTTAAACAATTAAATCAATGTTTTTTCGCTAAGACATAAAATAATCTATTCTCGTCAACAACACGTGTAGGAAATTAATTTCAATATCATTAAATGGGTATTGGAATATTTTAATTGTCAGATTTCGTAATAATACCTGGCTACCTAACATTGTTTTCTTCTTCTTCTTCTTCTTCTTTTTTTTTTGTCTTATCCCCATAACAGATGCTAATATAAGCTTGTGGAATACGATAACCAATTATCGACAACCTGGACATGTCCCTTTTGATGTGTGCCGCTGATAAGATCTGGATCACTGAACTGACCTTGGTCCACAAAAATATTAGGTAAGTTTGTATCTAGCATTCGGTCAGTATAACTAACATCAAACACATTTTGACGGCACTGACAAAAACAATAACGCCAGTTTTGAACATCTCCACATACATTATCATTAGTATCACAGCTCGTCTTGTCGGACTGCGATACCAGCGATAATGTCTGTCTCGACTTTCAAAAGTATCGTTACTCTACGTAACTTGATGTAGTCCCCTCATCTAGACTAGTATTAAATTGATGCCTATTCCGTCGCTGTTTGATTTTGGGTTCTGTTGAAACATGAAATTATATTTACCGTGAAATAAACGCTCGAGAAAACCGTAAACTCCTGTGTATTATTCCACTGCATCGATGGTGTAATGATTAGCGTGCTCGCCTCGAGTGCGGTAGATCGTGGGTTCGAGCCCCGGGCGAGTCAATTCAAAGACTATAAAATTGGACTTTGTTGCTTCTCCGCTAATCACGCAACATTAAGGAGAAATAGCAAAGACTGGTTGGCTCGCAATCAGAATAATTTGTCCGAGTGGAGCGACATGTCTATCCGCGTACTGTTGTTTCAGTGAGCTAGCACTATACAAATCCAACTCAGAATGTTGGTCTAGAACAAAGCGGACCTAATCATCATCTCATTGAAAATTAACTTGTTCTCGCCATAATATAGCTGAAAACTGTTGAATTGGTTTTAAGCAATCACTCACTCACTCACTTATGTATTTTTCAATTTCTGTTTCATCCGAAATGTTTATCACATAAACCATGTAATTGAAGAATGGGGAAAATCATTGTTAGAAATATCACCCAAATATTATTAACATATGGATGAATGTGATCATGTACTTTCATTTTGAATGTTGTCAATGAATATGATTAAGAGATAATTCATGGAAGCCATAGCTTTTTTGGGGTATTTTTAACTTTCGTAATCAGGATAAAATGTACTAAGATCCTACCAACCCATGTTAAAACTTCCAACACATTATGGCTTCAATGAATTATTTCGATTAAAATATGTCTTACAGTACAATCACAGCAGTACACTTGGGAATACGATAATTAATGTTAGGTCAAATTCAATTTTTGAAATGCAGTTGGCTTCATCTTCCATTAAATTGCATAAATGAAAAGAACAATAAACCAAGAAACAGGAAGTAATATTTTTATATCAGGTCTTGAACAAATTAAAATGCATCTGAACAATCGATTAACCTTCATCGTAGCAATTGAACTTACATTTTCCATTTTGGTGTTATTTTGATAATAGTAACTCATGCAATGTCGCCAGTGTTCTATTAAAACTACATCACCGGAAGACGACAATTTACAATAATCATAGTCGATAGATGGTTATCTGTAGAATTGTTTCCGGTGTAAATATGTAAAGAAAAGCAAAGCGAACATTTTAATGTTGATATGTACCACGGTCATGTATAGATTATGACATCACTTGAAATTATGTACATACCTTCCACGAAAATGCGCATGTACGAAGTAAAATATATCTGGAATTTTATCAGAGCATTGGCCATTTAGCCATTGAAAGACATCATCTTGTAGTTGAATATATAATATATAGATATATTCTCAAACGAATACAAACGAAGATTTCCTACCAAAAGAAAACGGGAACGGGAGGGGGTGGTGGCGTTGGAGATATATGAATATTTTACAAATTCACACATGTGGATAAAATTTGATATTTAAAGCCGAGACCCAAATTAAATGGCGCTGAGAATGTGTGAGTTTGCGTCTCCACATCGTGTCCGACTATCACGATATCCTACGATGACAAAAATTGTCTGCATGAACTAACGCTGAAATGGTGATCACAATTTGTCCGGCAATAAGCATATGCAAATACTTCGTCACATTATTGCTAAATACAGAAATCTTTTTATTTGTTGAAATATTGATAAGCAATTAAATACCAATTGATAGATCATAGGCTAACATAGCCCCTGATTAATTATCTTATCAATGAATAATAAACTTGGAGCATTGCTGATTAATTTTAGAAAAATTATTAATTGTGCTTTTTTATTTTTAATATGATGCAATTTTGTAAACGAATTAGAATAATGTGGATTAGTTTGCATTATTATACCTCAATAGAAGTGTTGTTATTGAAACGGCATGTTCGTAAATAGTCTATTAACTGGTATATTATGTAGTGAACTATTCACTTATCAATAGACCAAAAGAATATGTATTTTCACGTTCCGCTATATAGATGATGTCCTTTCACTAAATAATTATAGATTTGGTGATTTCGTTGGGCGCATATATCCCATTGAGTTTGAAATGAAGGATACCACAGATACAAATAGGTCTGCTTCATACCTTGACCTAGTCCTCGACATTGACAGTGAGGGGCGATTAAGAACGAAACCTTGCGACAAAAGAGATTATTTCAATCTTTCCATTTATATGTAGCAACATTCCAGCAGCACCTGCATATGGAGTATATATCTCTCACTTGATACGACATTACAGAGATTGTGGTTCCTACCAGGATTTCCTTGATAGAGTGTTGCCGCTAACAAGGAAGCTACTAAACCAAGGGTTCCTCTTGGTAAAGTTGATGTCATCACTTCGAAAATCTTACGGTCGCCACCATGACTTGGTTGGCCGTTATGGAATATCCTTGTCCCAAATGACCACGGATATGTTTCACTTATCGTAAACACTTCCATGGTCCTTTCCTCATCTACGACTTATCACCAGATTTGGGACTAGACTAACACGACAGGTGCCACTAGTGGAGCAGGAACTACTTACCCTTTCGAAACACCTGAGTTCACACCCGGTTATTAGTGGGGTTCGTGTTACTCGATCTTTAGATTTATGTGTATGTTTTGCAGATCGTTGTTTGTCATTTTCTACTTTTTCTTTTGGATATTGTGTTGTCTGTTCTTCTTCGATATACGGATTCTGATTACCCCTTTGGTATCTTCAAACTCTTCACTTGTCCTGGGCTATACACCGGAGACGCGATATATTTTCATGGAATTTTGAATGCTCTTTATTCATTGGAATTTCTTATGCTGTTCGGTATAATAAAACATTTATTAACTGGATTATCAGATGATAGCAGATTTATTGTTCCCCTCGACACCAACTATTGTCCTTGGATCATCTCAGGAAAATTAAGTGTCTCGGGGAATAAAAAACGTGCTATGACGCTCTTAGCTTCTTAGATGTAAACAGATAGTCACATGATCATTGCTTTTGCTACTTAGTGTATTCGATGGCATAACTTGGTCCACAACATGTCAACAACATACCTAATAATATATATTCTTTTCTTCTAATCTACTGGATAAAGCATGTATAGAAGACAGGATGTTTTGTAATATTGGCGGCAAACTGGAAAACGCCCATAAAGTTCACACAGTGAGACTAACAATAATACTTACAATTTCCTGAAAAATTAACGAGGATTTTTGTTCCGGATCGAATATGGAGTGCTTGATTAAAATATCATTTACATGATGGAAAATGGGGGATCTGAAAACTAATTTCCCACAAATCGCTAGATCGGATTCTTCATTAAAAGTGGGCATTGTTCATAAACTTTAATGTTAAATAATACGTCTACAGCTTACTACTTCAAAAGATATGTGAGCCACATATTATATAGTTGTAGGCTCTATATCAATGCAATAAACTATATCTTTATTGAATTATAAATTTATCCCTTTTTCACTTAAAGGGCCATCACAGTTGATCGCAATCTATTTTGCTGGTTCATTTTACGAACCTATTATGTATACCGTCTATATGACTGGTAATTGGGCGACTTCACAGAAACCATTCTGGAACCTTCTTTTATTAAAACTTCTCTATCATTTTCAAACACAAAATAAAATTTGAGCTTCATTTATATCCCCGATTCAACAAATGTCAAGCAACACCTGACACCCAACTTTAATCTGAATGTAAATGTGAATTACACAAGCAATGTTGTAATAAACAATTGTCCAAACAACATCATCTGTATAAAAGTAAGTGTCCCTGTGGCTCAATGAGTTAAAAATTCATACAAGCCAATACGGCGTGGGTTCGTGTCCGGCTTTGCAAATCACAAAAAGGGTGCACTCGACTCGCAGCCGCATGTGATAATGCTTACCAGTTGGTTGCCCATGGTGGGTGGTTCTCTCGTTAAACACCAAAAAAATAAAATAATAAATAAAAAAAATCATGTATAAAAATAAGGAACATTTCGCCACCATACTTTATTTCTATATTTAGGATTATTTACCCAGATTGAGATTGCATGCTATAAATTATTTGGCTTTCCAATCTTTTGACCTTTGACAATACGGGTTCAAGGTTATAACCGAAACGTGTCGTATGCATTAAATTATATATCTACGTTAGTGAACTTGATACAGAAAGGTTACAAATTACATTGTAGTATCGTCCTAGATATTGCAACAACAAAAATTGAAGCATATAATTTCTTATCGTTTGGAATTTTATTTCATTACGACACAAGATGAAAACAGATTACACTTCATCCAAAATTACAAGGATACAATTAGACAGCAATTGGATAAATACACCAAAACTGCACATACTCGAATATTTACAAACACCTAGTTACAAATGTACCCGTATACTACATACATAAATATTACATACAATGTTAGAAAGAGGATATTGATTATATAAGTAACTTTGAAGGTGTCTTATAAGAGGCAGTAACCGCATACCCTTAGCGAGCACCCAGTTTTTGTGGGGTGCGTGTTGCTTACTTTTTTTTTAGTTTTTTTGTGGTGTCGTATTATGTGTCTTTACGTTCTGAGTTCCGTGTTGTGATGTCCGTTACGATTTCCGAATAAAAACGATGTTCGGTTCGTCTTTACCTTCAGTTGTTTGTAGGAGGACTCATGTCTAATTGGCATTGTTGTGTTTGTTTGCGTATAGTGTCCAACTTATATTGGGTTGTGTTTTTGCTTTGTGTGTTTTCGTCTTGTGTATCCTATGCTGCCAGTTTATCTGGATTGTTCATTTGTGACTGCCCCATCGGTATTCTCTAACGTTTATTTAGTTTCTCTGGAATGTCCATTTTTGACTGCCCCATCGGTGTTCTCTAACGTTTATTTATTTTCTCTAGATTTTCCATTGGTGATTGCCCCCTCGGTATTCTCTAATGTTTATTTAGTTAAAACAATTAAAAACCGTTGTTTGTAAATGTGTTATAATCATTAATATAGCTGAAATAATTATCAATCAAACAGGAATTTACATCTATCATAGTTCTACTATTGTGATTGTTCGCTTTAATCTCCAATTCATAGTTTGCTAAAGGTTAGGTGATTGTTCTTTAACGTCCACTGAGCAATTTTCCAGTTATGTCATGCATAGCAAGAACAATTGTGTTTAAATGAGATGCTGATTATGCCCGCTTAGTTCTAGGCCAATGCGTTTAGTTGGCTTTTCATAGAGCTAGCGTACTAGACCAACATGTTTAGTTCAGCTTTCATAGTACATGTACTAGCTCACTGATACAACAGGTGACAGATAGACATGTCGATCCGCTCGGACACATCCTGGTTCCGAGCCACGCAGTCTTTGCTTCGACTCCTTGATGCAGAGAGCAGCAAATACCAATTTTATACTTTTCGGACTTTACCAGACCTAGATTCTACAGCACTCTCCAGATAGCTACCATTACGGTAAGTGCATAAAGTCTAACTATTACACAGTAGACCATACAGAAACTTAAATACAAAATCAAATGCTATCAATGATGTTATTGAAATATATCGTTTTGTCTGTATTACATCCTATTACGTTCATGGAAATCGTGAATAATTGTCTTGTTTATTGCAAATTATTATACCTCAGTATATACTTGCTTAGAGCTTTTTTAAAGAAATAAAAATGCTATTGTTTCACATTTTTAACACTGAGACTATTGACCGGTCAATAGTTTTCAAGACTATTGACTGCCGCTGAACTATTTACTGGCAATTTAAAAAAACACGTTTATTGTTGATATTTTTTTCTTAATATTACTATTAAGAACTTCTATTTGTGTCTTTTTAATAGCCATATTTTCTCAGATTTCCTAGATTGCCTTTGGTATAATAAAACACTTATTTACTGGCTATTCGGACAATAGCAAGTTTATTCTCCTCCTCGACACCAACTATTTCCCTCCGCTTCGCGTCGGGAAATAGTTGGTGTCTCGGGGGATAATAAACTTGCTATTGTCCTCATAGCCAGTAAATAGGTGTATAATAATCCATCCCGGAAATGACGTCAAAGTGACAGTGAGAGACAAATTGCGTGATATAGCCTGGCAGATACACTTATTGATTGATTATCGTTATTAAATGTAAGAAAAATATTTCAATAAGTATTGTTGACTTAACTAGATTTACATACTTATATTAGTTGAAGAGGAAGTGACATAATTTATGTAACATTTAGAAGGTACTGTGTTGTTTGAAATGTACGTGGCGTGACTGGTGTTGCATTTAAAGACGTAGTGTTTAAGAAGAACAAATGACGCAATTTATGTAAAATTAATAAGTTACTGTGTTGTTTGAGGGCTACGTCGCGTGACAAATATAACATTTTAAGAAGTAATGTAATTGACTTAATTTAATTTCACGGATATCGTATATTAATGTCTGGATAATAATATGCGACGATAATTTAAGGTGTGTTACGTGGTTCGGTGAATGTTTGACATAGATTACTCATTGAACTGTTTCACGTAGGCTGAAGACTGTATATTTCTAAAATAATATGAAATATATAAAATTATTGAAAAATCGTATTTGTAAAGTATATAATTTAGCAACTATATTTAACACTTTGGAGCAGGTTGGTTTTTTTAGCTAAAAGTGTTGGTAGTTGCCATACATTGCTTGCTAGACAAAATGAATGTTTGTTTGTTTTTGCCAATAAAGTGTTTCGTCAATTTGTTTGAATTTCAATGGGAAGAAATTTTATTCTCTCAGACTCTGGAATATTGCATCAGTTGAGAGAGATATACTCCATATGCAAGTGTTGCTGGAATGTTGCTATATACACATACAAATTATGAACCTATCCTCATGGTACCTTTCGAGACGTAGGCCTTGCTGTATCTGTGAAATCCTTTATTTCAGGTCAATGGAATAGATGCCTTGAACATAGTCACCAAACTTGTATTTGATATTGAACTGGCCTCACATATATAACGAAACGTGCACGAATAGTGCTGGGCAATCTTCTTTTCGTTTTTCAGAAGTCCCTGCTCAATATGAATAATTGAGCAAGTCTGCGAGAAGAGGAGTACAATTTAGTTCTGTGTTGCGATATCCGCATAAAACCATGTTCGGTTCGTCTTTACCTCCGGTTGTTTGTAGCAGGCCTTGTATTGTGTTTTTGTGTATGTTTGTATATCATTATGTCCAACATTTTGCAGTTGTTCATCCTTTTAGTTCGTGTTTGATGTATTTTTTTAATTTGTTTGTCTTCGTTCTGTGTCTTGTGTACCCAATGTTGCCATTGAATTCTCCAATCTTGATTGCCCCATCGCTTTTCTCTAACGTTTATTTTGTATCAGTGGGGATGCCTACAGTCTGTTGAAAAGCACATCTTTCATTACATTTATATAGAAACCATAGTACATAAATAGATAATATATGTAATTCCACGGGTCCATTTTAGTAACTAGGCATTGAGCAAGTATGAGTAATTGCATATTAATGCATTATTCGGACAACCAGATATTTGCTTTACTCAAAAGGTCGTTTTAATTATGATTTATAGAACTGTAGCTTATCCCATGATTTGTATTTCATGTATATTTTACGTTGATCAAAAAATGAGTGCCCGTCATGGCGGCGAACGCATGGTAGTTTGATTCACATGTGATCAATGCCTGTCACCAGTACCTTTATTAGGTATTTATTCGATACCACTTTTTGTAATAAAGTTTGTCAGTGTCTCGTGGCAAGTTGATTGTATTTTCTCCATAAATAAAAATGACCACCACCATATAAGCTTAAAGACCATTTTACATTGCGTCAAACATCCATACTGTACCATTAACGATAATATAATATTGATCACAATTATATTTATTACATCTAAGCTGATAACCTCTACTTGTTTCTTTAAAGGTGTCTGATATATATATCAATTATCCTACTGCTTGATTGAATGTAACATATCTATATATTATACTTTACATGATTAATATGATATTTATATCCTCATACAAAGTTTCCAGGGTGATAATCTCGACTTTTCCTTTTAAATAATACATACAAGGTCCTAATGCTTGATTGAATATAACATATCTATATATTATATTTAACGTGATAAATATAATATGTATATTCTCATACCAACCATCAAAGGTGATAACCTCGAATTTCCTCTTAACTAAATATACAATGTCTAAATACTTGATTAAATATAATATATCTATATATTATATATAATGTGATAAATATGATATTTATATTCTCATACCGACCATCAGGGTGAGAACCTCGACTTTTCTTCTTCAATAAATATACAATGTCTTAATGTTTGATTGAATATGACATATCTATATAGTATACTATAAAATGTATGTTCTCATGCAAAGGGTGATACCGTCGACGTATGTCTTAATAAAACGTAAAGATCAAACTTAGTGCGTACGATGTGTTTTGCTAGTTTAAAGATAACATATAAATGTATATATACATACGTTAGGCTTAACGTGATACATATCATATATTCATCCTCAACGAAACATCCAAGGTCATAACGTCTACTTAATTCTTGAAAACAAACCAATTAGAAGTCATGGTATTAATGCTAGGTTACAAATGAAATTATCTATATATATTACTTAATGGAACATGGGATATATGTAATAGTTATCTTACTTATATGTATTCGATGTGATTGTAGACTTACGAATGATTTTCAGTATATTCCATATTAAGTAAGAAGAGTTTGAAGATATCAAAGGGGTAATCAGAATACGTATATCGAAGAAGAACAGGAAACACAATGGCCAAAAGAAAAAGTACAAAAGGACAAACAACGATCTACTAAACATACACATACAATTAAAGATCGAGTAACATGAACCCACACTAAAAACGGGGGATGCACTCAGGTGTTCCGAAAGGTAAGCAGTTTCTGCTCCACTAGTGGCACCCGTCGTGTTAATCTAGATACAAATCCGGTGATAAATCATGAATGAGGAAAGGACCGTGAAGTGCTTACGACAAGTGGAAGATATCCGTGGTCATTTGTGATACAAATTTTCCATAACGATCAACCATGTCATGGTGGCGACCGTAAAACTTTCGAAGTGATGACTTACTTAACTAAGAGGAAGCCTTGGTTTAGTAGCTGCCTTGTTAGCAGTAATCATTAATCAAGAAAATACTGATAGGAACCACAAAGTCTGGAATATCGTATCAACTGAGAGATATTATGTAGGCGCTGATGGAATGTTGCTACATATAAATGGAAAGTTCACAGTGGGAAAATTGATGTCATCTCTTTCGTCGTACAATTTCGTTCTTAACCGGCCTTCACTGTCAAATTTGTGGTGTAGGTCAAGGTATGAAGCAGACCTATATGTATCTGTGGTATCCTTTATTTCAAGCTCAATCCGATAATATAAATATAAGAGGTACTATATTTATTACGAACCGCATCGGTGTTGTAATGGCTTGCGTGCTCGCGTCGAGTGTGGTAGATCTTGATCTCGAATCCAGGTCGGATGAAAATCCGAAGACTATAAAAGATACTTTTGCTGCTTCCTACGCTAAACACATATCATCAATGAGTCGGAGCAAATGCTCGAAATTAGAGTGTAGCGAACTGTTGTATCAGTGAGCTAGCACTATAAGGATCTTATTAAGCGTGTTGATTTCGTACAAAGCGGACACTCACCATCACCATCGAATGTAACCTGTTCTGGTCGTGATACAGCTAGCAAATTGCTCATTTTGGCATTAAATAGCAATTACTCACTTTATTTAATACAACTATAATTGCAATTGTCAAGTTGCTCGATTGAAGATGATATGTGTGTTTGTTTGCGCACAGTGGTGTCCCACACATATTGTGTTGTGTTTTTGCTGTGTTGTTTCTTCCTCTTGTTGTCCATTTTTGATTGCCACTTCGGTATTATCTAACCTTTATTTGCTCCGCGAGATAATGCAGTCTTATACAAACATACGGCTTTAACGATTAACGACCACGATCGTCTATTGAAGCATGCGCCACTAATCTATCACCGCCAATGATTGTTAATCAGACCATGGAGAAGAGTATTTGCTGGAACCTTATGCTTAGTGACATACAAAGGTCTTTTTTTTATTTTTTCTAGATACTTGTCATAATATACTTTTAACAAAGAAGACAAATTCTAGGAAATAGTGTTAAATTTTATATATGCTATTACATTCCTTTGTTACTACAAGTGAATCTTAAATTCCAATATAACACTTTTGTAAAACTCACAAATGTTAAAACGTTATATATCTATCGGCTTGGGAATATAACTTGTCTTCAGTCTTGAAATATGAAATATTTTCTGAAAACTAGAAAATTGGTTCACTTTAAAACTCGTTATTGAAAATTCCGTTGATAATATTCCTTATTAGAAGTTATTATGCGACTAATAGGAGATGACATTCTAATCAAAATATGTTTACTGATATTATATATGTGTATATAGTAGTCGTTTTGAACAATAAAATATGCTTAAAGAACAGTTTATTCTGGCAACATCATATTTAAAAAGCAAATACGCTTGAAAATTAAACCAAAGAGTGTTAGAATTAGATCTTGGAGCTGACAATGTTTTGTTCTTCCCTGGACGAGATTCGAACTCACACCACTGATACACTGCAGCATCAATCGCTTAGCCTTATATATTTATATATATATTATTTGTACTGCATCGTTTTTCTACGTATTGCTACGACATAAGGGTGATGATTATAATCTGCTTAGACTTCTATGTGTATATCTATACTATCTGATTTGGTGTCACAACTCTTCCTGACTTCTATGTGTATATCTATACTATCTGATTTGGTGTCACAACTCTTCCTGATTTGCAAAGTTCTGAAAAGTTGTTATAGGTCACTTAGTTTGTTGATTATATGTATATGCTAATTTCATGTTGTCATTTATGATTGATGTCTACTGCTGACAATTTATTATAACGACGTTATCCTGGTAGGTCAGCGAATACTGTTTAAACGAAATATGTACAATATTATTGCTGTTTTGTGTTACAACACTTGAATATTTTTGCTGTTGACACTCGCGGACATGATTAGAAAATCAGTACCTTTTACCAATAAATAGGAAAATATATGGATTTAAATGAACAGGAACGACTGTGGGACTTTAAAATTAGATATTACCCAAAGCAACTGCACTTTCATTGTTGTTCTGCATTTTACAGTCACTGCATGGTTCTCAATAACAAACATAACCCATACTCTTGAATGATCGTGAAATATCTCTAATCCCACTTCAGAGGCGCACACTCTAGTACTTTCGCCAAACTCTACATATGAGCCTCATGTTCGTTTGAATCCAATAGGGATCATTCACCAAATTTCTTTCGACAGACGTCGCTGTTGTTCCATAAGTGGTTAGCGGAATGTTTTAATCTCGATGACGCTTGGATTGTTAACGTTAGGTACAAGGACACGTCAATATATAATGCCCTTATAACATGACTAGGACATTTCGTTCACAAACAAAACTGTTCTCACGTCTTTTTTTTATTTTATAAATTATAACATTATTGTACAAGTTAGATAAACTACTATGAAACAAAAGAAGTTACCCGTATTGCGGAATATTCAATACGGGCCGCTTCTTTTTTTTCTAATAGTACTGTATCTTATACTTACAACCATTGCGCTGAAACAGTTGACTACAGTATGACAGGGATATTAGGTTATTAATTAAATTCCTAACGGTGTATACGTGTATCATATTTCATTTCTTTGCATTAGCATTAGGGGAAAAGGGTGTATTTTACTCTGATAAAAATATTTCGATGCTACATTTTTGTACCTGAAAAAAAAATGCACTCTGAAACAGAATTTTTGTTCTGGGAAAAATTGTCCCTTTATGACTAATAATAAAAATCTGGGTAAAAGGATAAAAAATCAAAACCATACATGTACAATACACAGGAATACAACAAATTCATTTATACCTTTAGGCAGTAATATACAATTTTCAACAAACACAAAAAGAACAAGTAATAATGAAAAAAAACCTTGTAACAATGAGCAAATCGAATTTCTGTGTGTATAGACACCTTTTCAAGTAGCATAGTTGGTACTTTATATAATTTAAAGGGGAGCTTATTCAAAAAAAATTTAAAAACGGCCAGTAATAAACAAAAATTAATAGCAATAATAAATTTATGTTTGTAATTAACAATCCAAAGGGAACACATTTATGATTATTTAAAAAAAATCAGCAAAAAATATTCTTCATCTGTATGATATATCCAGTTTAGGGAAAGGGAAAACTGAATTGACCTTCCCTACCTAGATCAAGGATTTATATAGTAGTTCTACTATACAAATCCTTGCCTAGATGATCACAGTTTTTATTTTTCAAACATATTTTCCTTTTCTCATTTTAGTTTCAATTTTTAGCTTAAGCCACACAAAAAAAAATCTTTTTAGATTCTCATCCCCTCCCTTCCCACTTTTCACCATTAAATTCACGATTTTCTATTTTCAATCAATTCATTTTCAAAATTTAACAAATTCTTCATTAGGGTATTAGTATACCAAATAAAGTATATATTTTTTTATTATGTAATGTTCTATCACGATAGTTACCATATGTATCTAGTTCTACAATATTTAACTCAGTAGTCCGTAAGGGGCCTTCGTGGTGATCGTTTGGTAGCTGGAATTACAACTACCTATGCAATCAGTACCTATCATCACTAACGTTGCGAGTTCGAATCTCACCCAAGCGATACAACATTATGTGATAAAGTTTGCCAGTGACTAGTGGCAGGTCCATGGTTTTCTCTGTGGTCTCCGTTTTACTCCACCAATAAAACTGACACCCATTGAAATTTGTTGAAAGTGGTGTTAAACACCAAACCCAGTAGTCCGTTCGTTTCCAATCGTGTACGTTTACATTTGATTATGTTTTTTATTTTTTATTGTATAGAACGCTGGGTTTTATGCAAATTCCTGATTTTTTTTCGTAGCATTACTGAAATTGTAATTTAAATCGTTTGACTGTTCATTTCAATAACAGGTAGCTAACTAAAGTTTTTACCTGCATTAGAATGGAATAAACCTACAAAAGGGTTATCGGAAGTCATATATCGAAGAAGGGCAGGCAATGCAATGGCCAAAAGAAAAAGGACAAAATGATAAACAGTAGTGGTCTACAAAAAAATACACAGAAAACTGAAGATTGATCAGCACGAATCCCACTTAAAACCCGACGGAATTCTGTCGGTGACAACTTGAGTCTTTAGTTTTACATTGTATGGCAGTTCCAGGTTTTTTACGATGATCCGCCAGTCTGATTGTACAAAATATTTTAATGCTACCAAAATCTGTCGAAAATAATTTAAAATAGTAAGAAACAACGAATTTTCTTTATTTAAGTATTTATTATGCAATTCATAATGCATCTGCTCAAAATCTTTCTAAAATAAATGCTATGATTAACCCGTTTGTTGTCGAATCTTTAACAGTTAATAACACTACATGAAGAAGGAATATATTATCTGTATAATTTTGTACCAAATAATTTTAAAGAGTGTGATTTAGATTTGAAGATTGCCTAAATATAGAGAGACCTAGATATATTAATTCAACATTTGACGGTATGTGGAGACAGGGACTTTATTATTCTATTTTGTTCACTTGAAGGTAGTATTTCCCGAAATTCAGGTATACTTTAAAATGTTGTAATGAAGTTCATCAGTATTGCAGTGTGAGTAACCAAACATCATGTAGACCTTTTATGAACATGTATAGGCTACACCAAGGTACATGCCGATATGGCTTGTAAACGTCCGTTTTATTTCTTAATATGGTCATAATAAAACTCTTTTCTTGCGACTTAAAGATAATACTTTTATTTTACATATACTCGTCAGCTAAATCTATACTTCTAACAGGTAATATCACCGCGCTTTACTAGTTAAGCTTCAATGTTTGCACCATCCAAGTTTTATAATTCAGTGCCGTCATTAGGTTAACGTTAGGATACAAGCGTCTTTGTGATTCAAACGCACAATTAACCACTTATGGAACAGTAGCGTCACCAAACGGGAGAAGCGGTGAATGATTCCTATTGTATGTTACAAAAGTGCGCCCTTTTTGTTTTGGCTAAATACCAAATAACACACATTGTATTTTAACTAAAAATGGGCTAGAAAATATAAATAATATAGAGTAGGTTTACTCTGTGCTTCACTATGCACATTTACAACACCATGGATGACAACAGACATCAAACGTTTACTACGTAGACGACAAAAAGCATTTCCAGAGCCAGACACACAAACAATACAAAAGATTGGACCAGATACAAACAGCTAAAAACAACAGTACAAAGAGAGGCATTACGTCGGTTCCGGGATACTGGTATTCAGATAATACCGTCATGTGACTTCCATCACCACGTGACTAAAATCTAGGCATCTTGTGTTCAAAATGGCCTGTGGTCTTTCAACTTTATCGGAAATGGGATAAATGTTACATATTTTTCCAGATTGGGTTTCTTCCTGCTGTCAGATGTACACCCCGGAACCACGCACCAATAATTGCTGGATGACTTTTGAGATAGTTTTCCTCGATTCATTTCTACCTGCAGTGTCTACTGCTAAAAATGCCTAGATTTTTTATGAAGTCACGTGATCGGCGGTACGAATTCTTCCTCCAAGTTAGGAGAACGTCTTATCACGGAATCGTCGTATATGTCGACAACACCATATTTGGAGATATGAAGAACAGTACTAAGCAGTTCTGGTCCTACCTGACGAGTAAGAAACGAGACTCCCAAGGTGTAGTACCACTCAGGAAAGACGATGACTTCCTATACAGCGATACCGAGACCAAAGCTGAGATACTAAATAACCAGTTTTACTCTGTATATACCAGGGAAGATATGACATCTATGCCAGAGAAGGGTAAAAGTCCATATCCTGATATGCCAGATATACACATCGGTGAAGCTGGAGAGCTGAAACTGCTCAACAATATCAACAGTCACAAGGCTACATGTCTAGATGGTATTCCAGCCAGACTACTCCATGAATATGCCAGCTACATAGCTCCAGCTTTGACAAAGATATTCCAGATATCTGTCAACACAGGCAATATACCAGATGAGTGGATATCAGCTTCAATTGTACCGGTTTTCAAGAAAGGTGACCGACATCAAGCATCCAACTATCGCCCCGTCCCTCTGACTTCAGTAGCTTGTAAGCTTTTAGAGCATATCGTCCATTGTCAGGTGATGGATCATTACGACAGACACAACATCCTGAGTGACAAACAACACGGCTTCAGATTCAAACGTTCCTGTGAAACCCAGTTAGCAGTCACCATTGACAGCATCGCACGTACCCTAGCCGATGGGGGTCAAGTAGATATTATACTACTTGACTTCTCAAAAGCGTTTGACACTGTAGCTTACCAGAGGATTCTCCGCAAACTACAGTACTACGGAGTGCTTGGACTAACCCTACAATGGACCAAGGACTTCCTCAACAACAGACTGCACCAAGTCCTCCTCGATGGCCATACTTCATCAACA
>MJUT01053236.1:347839-376136 GCA_002080005.1 Gigantidas platifrons
TTTCGTTGACACACAGGATGGACACTTGACATCATTACCTGGTGCGTTTGTTTGATTGCATTTTTGATATTCTATTGAAGTTGTAAATATTTTAACAATGTAATATGTTTCTAATTCCATTCTTAGTTTATTACTGGAATTTTACTAGGTGTATTTTTTTTTATAATCTGTCGCTGATAACTTATTACAAACAGAATACAATTAAACCTGCATATAAAGGGTACTAAGGGGCACTTTAAAATGTGTGCCCTTTGTGAGAAGTGGTCCTTTATATACAGGGTAGAATTATATGCACTATTCATTAATAGGAAAAATGAAGCTGTCCTTTATAGACAGTGTCTTGTTATATTGAGGCGTCCCTTTAAGGCAGGGTTGCCTTTATTTCATGTTGTCAGTGGATGTAGAGTATCAAACAGCTGGTTATGTGATTGATGTAAAATTGTGCTATTTGACAATGAAAAGATTGTTTTCCATAAGATTTCGGTGATTAATAATTACAACGTTACCATTTTTATCACCATTAGTCTTTTGATTATTTGTTGCGTCCTTCACCTCTCAGAGGAACTGAACAAAAAGATGTATAACAGATAAAATTCTGATATTTGTTTTCTAGCAGCGTCACCTCGTGCTTCCAGAACAATAAAAATCACAATTTGTTCAGATGTAAGCCATGTTGGTGTAACCTCAGATATACTACGTGATCGTATGGTAGTTTGATTTACAACTACCTATGCAATCAGTGCCTATCACTACTGATGTTGTGAGTTCGAATCTCGACCAGGGTGAGGTGTACAACATTATGTGATAAAGTTTGTAAGTGACTTGTGACATGTCGGTGGTTTTCTCCGGTTTCCTCCACCAATCAAACTGACCGCCACGATATAACTGCAACATTGTTGAAAGTAGCATTAAACACCATAACCGTCTACATTACTATTGATATCATTAGATATAGACATTGTGTTGTTTGTATGTTTCCAGTGTAGATCAATCACATTGCTATAAATCTTATTCAAGATCGAAAGAAAGCATTTTAAATATAAAAATGAATCATTAACCTGATTTATTGGTGATAGACAATTAAATCTTTTTTTCTGCGGACTCTTAAGCGAATTGTAATCTTTTAGTATTTATTAAACATTAGCGACCAACTAAACCTCTTTACATTCTATACCACTTGAGACTATTAATAATGGTGTTGTTTTTATCTCTTATTCCACAGCGAATATAAGCAATTTCAAGTCCTTAACAACTGGGTATGATCAAATCTTCTTTTAATATTACTATTGTACACACTGATATATGTTTCCGTGTTGCTATAGAAAGAATTGGTGACAGCTTGACTGCTTTGAGATTTAGGTTAAGTCTTTTTATGCCCTATTTTGCAGTCTAGGTCGTCTGGAGTACGTTACACAAAGACATCTTTCTGTTCAGCATGTTTAATATACGATCATTGTAATGTTTTTACATTGACAATTTCGGTATAAAAATATGGACTTAGAGATTCAGTGAGGAAGTAGGTAGAACTAATCGATTTCATTTGATTTTTTGTGCGTAACGCCACTTTCAGCAATATTTCAGCTATATCATGGCGACCAGTTTAGTGCTGGAAGAAGCCGGAGTACCCGGAGAGAACCACCGACCATGAGTAAGCAACTGGTAAACTTTATCACTTGCGGCTGCGAGCCGAGTGCATCCTTTTTTATAATTTACAAAGCCAGACTCGAACCCTCGCCGTATTGGTGATAGGCTTGTATGAATTGTTAGGTAATCCAACTACCTAATTCATTGAGCCACCAGGGCCCCTGAACTAATCGACGGGTTTTGAAAGATAACACATTAAACATGTAATTCGGAAATTGTATTTCCACCTTCAATATATATTTGATATTCAGTCGCTGCCCAACCCTAATATATTCAAGCAACTTTGAAATTTAATGGAATCAGTCCTGATTTCTCCGTTGGGATAATGACTCATCAGGAAATTATATATGCCATCATGCCCTCTGTCCCTCTGTATGAAATGCACAACTCACCCTGAGGCCATGACAAAGATGAGTTCATCGTGTTAGGAGAAAGCTAAAGAAAAATGAACTACAGACAAACGTGCTTTAGTGACCACCTCTATTAAGCAATCACGTGTATTATGTGACCTTAATTTTTTTTTCCTTCACAGTACATTTCATATTAATTAAACCTGTATTAAGCGACCACATGTCTTATGTGACCCTAGTTCAGTGTTCCTTTAGACGATTACACAAGACAGGTTTGACTGTACAGACATCAGTCTACAGAATACCTCATATCTTAATTTTACAGTTATATAATTTTGTTTGCAACTCACTTCCATAAGGTACAGATGTGTTAAGCTCTTCGAACATTTGAATAAATATATTGATCTATGTTATTCTTTCTCTCGTTGAATCTTTTTCATCCCGTTTATGCATATGCCTTCAGTGAGCTTTCTAAATATTATCTTGTATTTAACACTGACGAGGTCCCCCACATTAATGACAGGGGTATCCATTTTCCCATTTCTACGATTTTTCTATTGTATTTAGGAACTGTTCAGACAGTGTAATATTTTTTATTTTGATTTTATAGCTTTTTTTTCATTTCCTTAAACTGTTAACTTTGACAAACGCGTTTTATATGTCATATTGCATATGTTTTCCCAAACTACCGCCTTCATGATAGAAAGTCGAAGGTGTTTAAATGCGCCAACACATTGTTGATAATAGATATTTTAGCGTATTAACCGTTCAAGGTTTCCGTTGAATCTATGTGGTCATAAACAACTTGAGTCCTCAAATATATCATTTATATGAACATTGAAGATAAGAGGCGCCTTATTTTATCCCTTAGAGAAACCAACATGTATATTTTGCCAATCGCAAGTACATCCTTTCATCCTTTAATAATTACCATTAGATATATAGCTATGGATCTAAGAAAATAATTGTCCATAAATTTCGATCGATTTCCGTAGTTTCCTTAATAAACGTTAGAGAATACCGATGGGGCAATCAAAAATGGACAATCCAGAGAAACTAGCACGTTGTGCTATGCCCTATCAATCGCTATACTGATTTCTCTAAATATTACCTATATTTTTTCACCTAGTCTAATTCCTTTACAAATAATAGCTGAATGACTAGGAGTAAATCCATATTGATTAGAAGATATAATTTGTTACTTTACGTGTCAATAACAATATGATCAACTTTCCAGGGAAAAGAATGAAATGAAACATATCGGAAATATCCTATGATTCCTGTTGTTATTTATGATTTTAATATTCGTATAGGGGAAATAATTGGGAAAAACAAAATGCATTAAATACCAAATATTGTTTTGGACAATAGCGTGCTACATATGTATTATAGTGCATGTGTTTATACGTTCTGCGTTCCGTGTGGTGATGTCCGTTACGATTTCCGTATAAAACGATATTCGATTCATCTTGACCTCCAGTTGTTTGTAGGAGGGCCTCATGTCTTATTTACATTTTGTGTGTTTGTTTACATATAGTGTTTGTAGGAGGGCTCATGTCTTATTTACATTTTGTGTGTTTGTTTACATATAGTGTTTGTAGAAGGGCTCATGTCTTATTTACATTTTGTGTGTTTGTTTACATATAGTGTTTGTAGGAGGCCTCATGTCTTATTTACATTTTGTGTGTTTGTTTACAAATAGTGATGTCTAACACACATTGTGTTGTGTTTTTGTTTTGTTTTTCTTCGTCTTGTGTACCATATGCTACTGGATTATTCTTTTTTTTTTAATTGTCCCTTCGGTATTCTCTAACGTTTATATATATATATGCCCATTGTAAACAGTAGTTACATTCTGAGTCCATCCTGATATATTTCGTGTGAGAATATTTGTGTTGATGATAAATGAAATGTCAATAGTACTAATGTTTCCTCTATTAGCGCAACTGGCCGCCACGATATAACCTAATTGATTTTATTTGGTATTAAATACCCATCAATTAGTTCTTATTTCAAAAGGAAAGAAAAGTTAAACAGTGATGGTCAACAATTCAATTAATATTAACAAAACGAACAGTCACCTCTCACCTTCTTCTTCTTCTTTAAGGTTTCCAGTATTCCATCTGTATATGTAGATGATTAATTACTGGTGCATGCGTGGCCTATTTACATCAAAACTTAAGTTAAATTAACAATGTATATACATGGTAACAGTGCAAGTAACAGACTAGAGTGATTAAAACTATGTACAGGAGATGAGACTAGTTTAGTTGAAAGTGGAGAGAACAGCAGGTGTGAGCTGTTCTCTAAAGATGTGTACTGTTGGTGCATGTACGACTGTATCTGGGAGGAGATTCCATTGGGTTATAGTGTATGGGAAGAAAGAGAATCTGTACGAGTCTTTAGACGTGTAGATGTGTCGGAAGGTGAGAGTGTGATGTTTCCGAGTTCTAGAGTCTGATGGAATGAGAACTGCGTTAGATGGAATTGCGACAAGTTGATGTGTGATCTTATACATCATGACTAGGCGTGTTCGTAGTCTGCGTTGAGCTAATTGTGGCCAGTTTAATGTGTTCAGCATGTTAGATACACTACTAATGTTGTGGTACCTGTTGCAGGCATACCGTGCAGATCTCCTTTGTACCATCTCTATCTTCGAGGTCGATTCTGAAGTGTGGGGGTCCCAGACTGAGCAAGAGTACTCAAGTTTGGGACGGACAAGTGCTTGGTATGCCTGGCTCTTTGTGTGTTGGTTTGGTGTTTTTAAGTTTCTTTTAAGGAATCCGAGTGTTCTGTTAGCTTTTGTAGTAATGTCATCAATATGTTTGTCCCATTTAAGATTTGACTGGAGTGTGATGCCAAGGTATTTTGCAGATGTTACAGATTCTAAAGTATGACCGTGAAGTATGTAGTTGTGTTGTATTGGTTGGCGTTTAGTTGTGACTGAGAGAACAGTATACTTGTCCGGGTGAAAGGCCATCAACCAGTCCTCTTCCCATTTTGATGCTGCATCAAGATCAGCTTGGAGTTTGAGGCAGTCACTCTGGTATTTCACTGGCATGTATAGGATACTGTCATCAGCAAATAATCTTAGTTTGCTATGAGTAAGGTAGTCTGGAAGGTCATTTATATAGACCAAGAATAAGACTGGACCTAAAACAGTACCTTGTGGAACGCCAGAGGTGACTGGGACTGTGTTTGATGATCTTCCGTCCAGGACGACTGTCTGTGTGCGGTCGGAGAGAAATGCTGAAATCCAGTTAAGTGTGTTACCAGTGATGCCAAAGTGGTTTAGTTTATAAAGTAGGTGACGGTGTGGAACTTTATCGAAGGCTTTTGCGAAATCCATAATTATGAGATCTGTTTGAGCATTTGAATTGTTTGTTGATTGAAGTTCTTGGATAAAGGAGAGAAGCTGTGTTTCACATGAACGAGAGTGCCGAAAGCCATGCTGGAGGTCATATAAGATTTTATTTGATTCAAGATGTTTCATTATGTGTGATGTAACTATGTGCTCCATTAACTTGCAGATGCAAGTTAATGAAATAGGTCTGTAGTTTGCAGGTTTGTGTTTATCTCCCTTTTTAAACACGGGTGCAACGTTTGCATTTTTCCAGTCGTTGGGTGTAATTCCAGACTCGTATGACTTTTTAAACTGGTTGAACATATAATGACCTGACATCTTATCTGGCTACAATGTAACCTCATTTTCTAATGAATTGCAAAATAGAACATAACGATATTGGTACCGTTTAAATACATCAAATATGTGCATTCTGCCCATACTCAATACATTGCAATATATTCCCTAAAATCGTGACATGTTTCAAAATAAAATGTTTTTCAGTTTTTTAAGTTTTTTTTTTTTTTCGTTTATTTATGATATTTAGTGGTTTTGTTTTGTTTGTTTGTGTTTTTTTATTTCATTTTTTTTTCTCGCTTGGTCTTGTTTTATTTTGTTTGTTCGTTTTTGTTTTTAGATCATCAGATTTTTCTTATTTGTACATTTCTTATCATCATAATTTTCATAGAGGGTAAATATACAATAAATATAAATAATTTATATAATAAATAACAATAATATTAAAAATACTGATTTAAGTTAACAGATTAAATCATTTGTGGCTATTAAATAACGGAAAAGTAAATAAACCTTCCTATAAAAAGTACTCATGGTAAACATTTTATGACTGAACTGTGACTTCTAACAATATTATTTACTATTCTGTATCCTTGAAGATTCTTCAGGTTAATTACTTACGATTTCCATTTCCATTTGTTTTGATGTCTTCCATTAACCGGCATTTAATCTTTATGCATTCCGGTAAATAACTTTACAAACGAATCAAGTAATTTATACAGCAATTAACGGTTAGCACAGTTGTATATTTACATTTTTGTTTTCATTGCATAAAAATAGATGGATTTGTATATGCAGTTTGCTTATTTCCGAGTACGATTGTTAATCGTTGTATTCATAATTGTTTTACACCTGTAAAATGTCATGCTTGACAACTTGTTTGGGGATGTCTAACGCCTATTTCAGTTATATCGTGGCGGTCAGTTTTATTGGTGGAGGAAACCGAAGAACCCGGAGAAAACAACAGACCTGTCGCAAATCATTGATAAACTTTATCACATAATGCTGTACACCTCGTCCTGATCGAGATTCGAACTCACAACATCAGCGGTGATGGGCACTGATTGCATATGTAGATGTAAATCCAACTACCATACGATCACGGCTACGACGGCCGCTATAAAATGTACTTTATTCTGCCACAATAAAACCATGTTTACACTAACATACAAAAATATCATTTTTTTTCTTCATTCGTGTAGTAAAAATGTATATTTTATTAGATTGTGTCCAATATTTTTCAAAAGATTTGTCAGGAAATTGCTTCCTGGTAGACAATAACCTTTTTGTTCTCATTTATCTTGTTACGTTGTAGTTGTTCTTCGTAAAACAAACATTTCTGTAAATTAATGATATAGGGTTATGTTTGTTTCAATTAATTAAACTTTTTTATCTTTCTTACATGCAACATGTGTATGACGTCTACATTCTTGATTAACTCGAACCAAAGCAGCATAACGTAGATTACGTAAAAGAGAATTATACTTCCGTTCATTGTCCTTTTAACACTTTTAAACTATAGATTAACTTTAACATAGACATAAATTGTATGTCATTGTTATTTCTGGCTTTCACAAAGCTCTGCTCTCATTCTTATAGGATTGCTTGTTATTTAATGTTATATTCCAGCATATACATGACCACAAGTCTGCATATAATAATTATGCATGCATTCATTTTGTGTTCAGTGAGTTCAGTTAAGATGAGAGGTGATTGTTCGTTTTGCTGATATTGGTGGAATTGATGACCAGGCTGTTTAAATTTCTTTGCATAAAGCTTAAAGTTAGCGCTGGGATAGACCGTATAAACGGATGTTTCGGTCGTCACATTGAAACGGGAACATGACGAATAGGATCGGAAGATGTTGTCTTGTAAAAGGACCGACCATCAACGACAACTGAATGCAAGTTTTTTTTTGTTAGTTTATTTTTCAATTGAGGACGTCCATTAAATTGACTTTAACTTGTAAAGAGTGTTGCATTCTCCAACCACAGTTCAGCCAATTATACCGCGTCCTAGGGCGAATTGTGTATTTGATACTTATAGCATAACGACGGCCGTGCCCCTTTACATAGGTTGTGCTTTGCAAAAATAAAACAGACAAACTGGAAGCTACTTTAATACCGTTGTTTTCACATTGGCAGGGAGTCTTCTGGTTATCAGTATGTTAAATGTTCATCGTCGGTAAATAACTATCAACAACAAATGATTGTCAATTTCCATTTCGTTTGTATAGACTATAAGGTATGATTAACTTCTCTTCTAGAGTTCAGGTCTGCATAGCATGACGTATGAAACTTCTCTGTGTATGCCATGATTTTCCATATGTTGTTCATTTATTACATGAATTACTCGTATCAGGAGAATCAAAATATAACCGTTGATTATTGATTGATTTCATTGATTTCTATGAAATGTATTTTAAAATATTCGGTTGTTTACAACAACCATTCTCAAACAGCAATTTCAAAGGTTTGGCATTTTACTCATGTGGAAAAGGGGGGGTGCTTGCGCCAATAAATATATCACCCCACACACACACACTTTTTTATTGAAGTGTCTGTTCCTAGACAGGAGATTGAGCGTTCATGTATGTGTTTGATAGGGGTATTACCTCCGTTTCTATGATTTTCTATTAGCTTTTGGAATTTCGACAGTGTGTTATTTTTTTATTTTCATTTTATTACATGAAATTTCTGTGCTTTTGCAATATCAGAACCCAATTATATTCTATCAGCATGTTAAATTAAGAACTCCGAATTAACTTTGATCTAAATTTCTGAATACTCCGCAATTATGTGTATACATTTATGAGTCTAGAAAAAGCAGATTCTAAAACTTGTCAAGATGACAATCCTTGAATGATTCATAATGTTAATTCACTGTGTTTTACCAAAGCGTAGTTATCAAGTTACTGAACACGATGCATTTCTGGAAAAAAACCTTCATCTGATACACTAAAGGGCAAGCATATAGAAAGTCAAATAACATAGAAATCTTGAAGAGCATAAAAATCAAAAAGGCATAAAGTGGATAGCCAAAATCGGTCAAAGTCGCCTATGCTAGAAGGAGAAAAACCTTAGTTTTAATGATAGTTACATGATATAGGATCTCCACAATATACAAATGTACTAGTATTTAATAAGCAATGTTAGTCTGTTAATGGAATATTTATTCCCTGTGTTGCTAACAGTCATTATTTGACATTAATTATTGATTTGAACGAATAAATGAATAATTTTGTATAAAAAAGATAATTCATCAGGAAACACTTAGTAATGGCAAATTCACAATACGTGTTTAAATCGAGTGGTAACCCTTTCACCTCGGTCTAGGGAGTAAACCATTTTTTTTTTAAACATCCTTGTATAATTATTTTCATATTTGTACTTTAATAAAATCTAGTTTTATTTTATATAAAACGCTCATTATCAGTTAATGGGGAAATAACTATGATTTTTGAGCTGATCCTAATCAAAACGCCATCGAAAATCCCAATTTAACATTTGTTTTTGTTAGTTTGGACATTTCCAAAAACATGTATTTGGCGGCAAATTTATTTTTTATACACAAAATACAATAATAAATAGTTAGAATTAATCATATGAAGGCAATTCCTAACCAATGTAATATACAAAAAATGTAAATGAATATTAAAGTTCCATTTTGTCCATTATTGAAAATAACAGGAACATTCTGTTAAATGCAGGAAAAACAGTAAAAAGAGGGAAAACATTGAGTACAACAAAGGAGAAATATAAGATAAAAAAAAATAAACCTAATTTCCAAATATTAGTTAGCATAACAAAAAAAAACAATAAAAATTCAAATAAGCTGTAAGAAATATACTAGGTTCAAGAAAAAAAACACGATGTCGGTTATTTTCATAATGTTCATATGATACTTCTACGAATGGCATCAAATTAAAAAAAAATCTTTTAAGAAAAGTTTGAAGTTACCAAATGGGTAATCAGAACCCGTAAATAGGACACACAAGCTACCAAATGGGTAATCAGAACCCATAAATAGGACACACAAGCTACCAAATGGGTAATCAGAACCCATAAATAGAAAGACAAACAAGCTACCAAATGGGTAATCAGAACCCGTAAATAGGACACACAAGCTACCAAATGGGTAATCAGAATTCGTAAATAGGATACACAAGCTACCAAATGGGTAATCAGAACCCGTAAATAGGACACACAAGCTACCAAATGGGTAATCAGAACCCGTAAATAGAAGGACAAACAAGCTACCAAATGGGTAATCAAAACCCATAAATAGAAAGACAAACAAGCTACCAAATGGGTAATCAGAACCCATAAATAGGACACACAAGCTACCAAATGGGTAATCAGAACCCATAAATAGAAAGACGAACAAGCTACCAAATGGGTAATCAGAACCCGTAAATAGGACACACAAGCTACCAAATGGGTAATCAGAATCCGTAAATAGGACACACAAGCTACCAAATGGGTAATCAGAATCCGTAAATAGAAGGACAAACAAGCTACCAAATGGGTAATCAGAACCCGTAAATAGAAGGACAAACAAGCTACCAAATGGGTAATCAGAATCCGTAAATAGAAGGACAAACAAGCTACCAAATGGGTAATCAGAACCCGTAAATAGAAGGACACACAAGCTACCAAATGGGTAATCAGAATCCGTAAATAGAAGGACACATAATACAATAATTGTCAAAAATAAAAGGACAAAACAATTGTCGACATAACATTATTTGTATAGTCATTTAGTTTATTTTAGATGGTTTAATGGTAAGCGTGCTCGCCTCGGCTAGGTAGATTGTTGGTTCGATTCAAACCAAGTACTATAAACTTGTTATTTGGAGGATCTCGGAGAAAATATGCATTATTAAGAAAGACGGTGGGCGTCATGGTCGTGATCGTATGGTAGTTGGATTTACAATTACCTATGCAATCAGTGCCTATCCCCTCTAAAGTTGTGAGTTCGAATCCCACTCATGGCAAGGTGTGCTCGATACAACTTTATGTGATACAGTTTGTCAGTGACTTGTGACAGTTAGGTTGTTTTCTCCGGGCACTCCGGTTTCTTCCACCAAAAAAACTGACCCCAACGATATAACTGAAATATTGTAGAACATGGCGTTAATCACCATCACAATGAAGAAAAAGTGATGGCTCAGAGTCAAGATAATATAGCCGAGTGCATGGAGTAACATTTCTACCAAATCGTCCCTCCCACCGAAATGAAACACTATGTTTATACCTTTTTCTCTCATTACTACGGCATTTTAACCCCGCTGAACCAGTGGTGGAAAAATCTGTAATCCCCTAGAGGATTAAAATGTCTCGTGCCTTTCCCCGCATTAATTTCTAATTTTGAAATAAAGTTCGTGTTAAATAATGGGAGAAACAAATTCTCCTTCAGTTGCCCATGTGGGTTAACATTTTAAATTTAACTCTCTTGATTGGAGAAATATCGTAACCCACGGGTAACTGAAGGAGAATCTATATATACACAGGGGTTTTTCTAGAGTGATTTTCTAATGCGTTAAATATATACGTCTATGGTGTGATAAATGTTGTGTACACTTTCGTTGTCATAATTTTGATCATTTTAGGCGAATATATTTAGCAACAGACAAGATCTGCTTGTACTACAATGTTAGGTTTTCACAAAATTTAATTTATATATGTAACTATATCATTTTCATCTGAAAATGTTGGTTTTCCACAATATTTCAGCTATACCGTTCCATATGCTTACCGTTGTAATTTGCTTTGGTTTGTGAGAATAAAGAATCTTCAAGTCATTTCATTGAGACAGACAACCATCATCGACAACTGTATTATCACTTAAGTTTAGATAGAATCACGGGTGGGAATTAAAGCTACAACGTTAGTGACGATATGCACTGATTGCAACGGTAGACAATCCATCTACTATACGATCCTTGTCATGAAGTTCCCACGAGAATATTTAAATACGACTTCAATTATTGAGACCATTTTAGTAAACTAAATTTCTTCTATAACGCAATTTGGCTCTACTGATAGTTTCACTTTAATATAAATTACAGAATTCGTTAGTTCTTTCCTTCTTTAGATTGTGTTAATGATCCTGGGATCGTTTTCAAACTGCATATTTAAATCAATGAACCATATATACTACTTTAGAAATAAAATCCGGATAACATGAGACATGGAGACGTATACTAATAACTTTAACTGCCTTATATTTCATGAACCTTTACAAAATTGCAACCCTCCTTATTTACAAATATGTACATGTATATTTATGGATGCATATACCATTTTAAAGCATATCATCTTATTCAAGTTGGATTGCCAGATTTTATTTTTTACACCCTAAGATAATACAAGGGTATAAATAGATGTACCAATACCACATAATGTGCATATGCTGGTTGTGAGGGACAAGCGAAAGGCACATTTATCTGTTGGATAAACATGTGGCGACTTCCGTGTCATCTTCTTTCCTACATGTTTGTAGATCTGTTGGATTTCCAATCTTTCTATTATGAGAGTCAGGGTCGTCTTAGCACATGGGCACACCGGGCCCCACAAGCATATTGCCCAATGCTAATCTATGTATATTGTGTACGGCATGTTTTTTAATGTTTACACCCTGCTTTTGTTGGACGTACCATAATGAATATATGCTTAATGTTGTCGACATTTAGAGTTTTATTCCTTTGAGTGCTTGCGTAAGCATAGGCCCCAGTGCATTGCTTTGCCAGGGGGCCTATAATGCTGTTAAGACGGCCCTGATGACCGTACACGATGAAGGTTCAATCAGAAACAGACCTTGAGCACTAAATTAAAATATCTACGTTTTCTTAAGCTAATAATATGAGAATGTATGGGAAAAGTTAATAATATAATCCATTTAGTACTAGTATATTACTCCATGTTAAACATGCATTCTCAATATATATCTGTCTACATTGGAAATAAAAACAATTTAATGTTGACTTCCATTCTGCCATTTTTATTCCATTATTTTCCTCTTGTTCCATTCATGAGGGTAGAATCAAAATAAATAATATGGCGTCTCCCTTCAATACCAGAAACCTAACATATTTCATCTTGATGCATCAAGTCACTATTTAAAATGGAATAATAACTCACTTCGGTGACAGACATTTGTTGGACAATAATTGGAAACCACAAAACAATTGAATGAAACGTTCCGTGAACGATTTATGTTGATAACAAAAGTAATAATACATTGTGTGCTTAAGACTGACTCAACACATGTTGACGAAGCATGATATTTCAAATACAGACAAGATGAATTGCTTCGTGTCATTACTCTATAATTAGAATGTAACCGAGTAAGAGAGGCATAGCAAAACAGTGTCTTGGTCCTGATGCAAATATTTTCGTTCTTTCTTTGTTTCTAATAATTAACGGTCTACTGTTGTACCACAAACAGTATTGAAGTAAATTGAAGTAGACATGGGTAATTCAAACGTAATGAATTGGTATTTTGTTATCTAAATGCTTTAACAAATAAATCATAAATTAACACAATTTTGAAAATACAAAGTCAACCATTGTCGTGTACTTTTTTTCTTTTTTTCCTCCATTTTTACATACAATACATACATGACAATTCATTTACACTACAAGACATTACACACACGATATTAGCATTTTCCTATCTGGATATATATATATATCTATGTATAGAATTATTGTGTACTTCAAGCAAACACCAGAACACTAGAAGATCGTTTCAATTGCCACTACAATATACGCACATATACATGTGACCCTTTGCCATGACTTTCTACTGCGCAAACGTACAATTGTTTTTGATTTACAAGATGGCGATATATGTCGGACAACTGTATGTCGGACGAGAATATTTATTTGCGTTACAATATATATATTTGCTGACCTCTCAATATCAATCTAGGTCAATAACCATATAGATCATTGATAATTGATGAAGGTGGGAAAGGCAGAAGAGTGAAGATACAAAAGGGTAATCAGAATCCATAAATCGAAGGACAGACAATGCAATAGCTAAATGAAAATGGACGTCAGGTCAAACAATGATCTACAAAACACTACACAGAAAGCTAACGATTGAACAACACAAACCCCACTAACAACCGGGAGTGAACTCAACTGCTCCGGAAGGGTATACAGTTCCTGCTCCACTGGTGCGATAAACAACAAGCGTACGGGAAGATGATACACAACTTTCTTGATATCTAGATACCCGAGTTATGTGTCGGTGTACAAATGAATGTCTGATGAAAGGCACACATAATGCCATACTATTTTACTATTTACATTAAACTACTATCGTAACATATATATGTATTAGAATTATTTGTTGTTTTGACCTACTGTTGTTGAAATTAAAGATGAAATTGCTTTGCGTCCGTGTTGGCGTAAATCATTCGGAAGTAAAATTCCTCCGCACTACCGATAGTGTGTGTAAAGAACACCTCTTCCTACATGAAGAGGAATCGTACGGGGAAATAGATAATTTCATTACTAAAAATAATTGTTGGCTGGAATGATAAGGATAACAATTATTTCTAATCGTATAATAAACTCTGTCATTTTATCGTCAAGTCAGCAGTATTTCATCAACTAGCATATCAATGAAGTTTACCACCAATACATTATGTAGGTAGAATGGCGGTGCTTGGATATGTTCAGGGCGAAGCTTAAATTATCACATATAAATGAAGATAGAAATATAATGCGTAAGGTTTGAACGGTTTTTGCATTGGAACGACCACCAGGAATCATTTGTAATAAAAGAAGGTTTAATAGGGCCTGCTGCAAATTGCCTTCACTTGCAAGGAGTGAGACACTTATTTATGTATCGTCCTTAGAGGAGAGGGTGGTGTATTTGATTCGTCCAATATAACTAGTGCAAGGCAAATTCGGAATGTGTGTGGCATGCAGCGGAGACATTCAGTTAAATAATTATTACCAGGGCTTCCAATCTTGATAGGCTTAGCATATAAATGAAGCTCACTCTCAACCTTAAAACATACAAATCAAACGCGACAAGATGAAATCATATCATCAAAGAATAGCTATATAAATAAAAACATAGATATCAACATTAGTGCACATGATGTGTTTCTGGTATAAACTTCATCAGGTACACTAACAGTCGAAAGATTGGACAGCTAAATAATTCACAGTTGTGAGAGCAATACAAAAGACTTAAACAGGATAGTCAAAATCGTCTAAGGTCATTTATTCATGAGGGAGAAGAACCTTAGCTTTATTAATAATTACATCATTTAGGAACTGTAAATTTCAGTAATAAATATATCTAATAAACCATGTCAGTGCCGAAGTACTGACCACTGGGAGGATAATACCCTCGGAAACTAATACATTTTTTTTTGTAGTTCACAAGCAGAGGTATCAACCCAGTGATAATAATAAAAGCGTAGATATCAAATTTAGTGCGCACGACGAGTTTCTATGATAATCTTCAACCGGTATTCTCAAAATCTTAAGTAATTTAAAGCTTTGGAAGCAATACTACCAAAGGGCCGAAACAGAATAGCCAAAATAGGTTAAGGTCACCTCTGCCTGATGGAGGAGAATCTTAGTTTGGTCACCTCTGCCTGATGGAGGAGAATCTTAGTTTGGTCACCTCTGCCTGATGGAGGAGAATCTTAGTTTGGTCACCTCTGCCTGATGGAGGAGAATCTTAGTTTGGTCACCTCTGCCTGATGGAGGAGAATCTTAGTTTTATTAATAATTACAATATTTAGGAACTGTAAATTTATAAATGTAATGCTGTACAATTGTGATCAATTCACAATAAATATGATATGCAGCATTTATACAGTTAATGATCAGAAATAAGTTCTGTTCTGTTATTGACGTAAGTTTCCAGACAACTGTTACATTATAGAACAACAGCCTATGACATAATGTCTGGTTTTGCTTGATTTCAATATAATCCACAGACATATTAAAATTTGTTTCCGTCATTAACATGTCTTCAAATGGAATACAAAAACAGCCAATTTACATACATATTAAATAAATAGTGTCATCAATCAAACATACACATGGGTGCAGTCTAAACCTAACATTGGACAAATGGAAACTTAACACCGCGTGTATTCATTGTTTGTCTACTCCTTTTGTCTTGGTTTATAATGTAAACGGGATTTACTTTATTTTTGCTGACGTGAATAATTATAATAAATTACTAAGAAAGGATATGTATGTATTTGAACATGAGAGACTAGTGTTAATATCTACTCCAGTAAACGCACATTTACTTCTGTAAACGAGGATTTTAATAAATGTGAACTCGAGACGTTAATACGCCGTTTACTTTCCACTTTGTTTTTGGCTATATGTTTCAAATAAAACCACACGTTTTGTTTTTTAACAATCAATTTATTGTCACAAATTCACATTTATTTTTTATGTTGATATTTGATATTTTTAACGCAATAAATATCATTTTATTACGGTTTCAAATACAACTTTTTCTGCTGTTTTGCTCCATTCTAAAACATATTAAGTAACTGAGACGTCCAACGTTACATGATATAGTGTTAATGATATATACATTTAAATGAGGAATGGGGAATAGTGGGCGATGAAAAGGAATCGGAAATTATTCATCTTAAAATGAATTAATTTGACTGGTACAAAATAAGTTCATTATTACCTTGACATAGTTTCCTCTCGGAATATATTTTTATTTGACGTTTTTATTAAATGTTATTGCAAAATTATGTAGAAAATGTCTTGGTACGAGCATTAGAAACAGGNAAAATAGAATCTCGTTGTAAGCCTCTCCTGTCTGTTTCGGAGGGCGAACACATATTTTGTTTTACCGACACAATTTGTTTGCCGCAATATCAAAATGTCCCAATGTAACTGCCATAATTAACTGCAAAATGTATTGGGGGAGTTGCGAGTGGTACAATCTGACATGAAACGCATTGTTTCGTAATTTTTTTACACATGGAGCAACAGCTGTTTTAAGACTGTACTTTAATCATACTATTCTCCAGGCGAACCATAAAAGTTTCTTTTCCGGGAAGTTAACATGTGGAATTCGTTTGCATTTTTAAGTAATCTTTGAAATGTTCATCAAAAACAATAATCCAGTACGAATAAATTGTAATAAATATTAAAAAAAAATATATGAAATTGGTTACTATGTTGGCTTTGAGCGTACTTAATGAAGGTTATTCCAGAAACGTGTCGTGTGCACTAACATTGATATCTACGTTTTTTTAAGAAATACATAAAACAAAATCGTCCCTAATACTTCTATTATTAATAAATGTAGCTTCCTTCAAGCCTTTGTTTGGATCACATATATATTGTATTGGAAATAAACACAAACCAGGTTATTTTTATATTGTTATTATAAAATGAAAAGCAGAAAATACTACGCTGTCGAAACAATCCCAAAGTCAAATATCTAACTCGTAGAAAGAGGCCAACTCGATACCCCAACACACAAACATGTGACCGCTCAGTGTCCTAGCTTGGTTTCAGGCACTTCAATATAAAGAAAGTGGCGTGGTTAAACTAATTGTATGGGCCCAATCCTTCCCTCTTAGTGAAATGAAACCATCATGCAAGTGCTTTCCCCAAATGAGTAAAATGGCAACCTTTACTTATAACCGGGCGTACATCGTTATTATATGGAATGATATAATCTTGAACATTATACTTTTTATATTTAATATTCAGGACGCAGAATAAAAACGCCAGGAGCATTCAAGACTGAAAAATCCAGAGAAACTGGCAACATTGGGTACACAGAGCACAAGACGAAAACACGCAAAGCAAATAACACAACATAATGTATGTTGGACACCACTATACACAGACAAACACAAATAACGTAAATACGACCAGAAACCTCCTACAGACAACTGCAGGTAAAGACGACCAGAACTTCGTTTTATGCGGAAATCGTAATGAACATCACAACACGAAAATATAGTATGAGATGATCCTTTTAACATCGTTGATTTAATAGTTTAGCATAGTTTAATATGCTTAAAAGACGGAGGCGTTGTAAAATGTCTGAATTCAAAACGTCTATATTGTAATATATATTCCATATTCGGGAGCGGTTGGCCGTATACTACTGTCAAGTCATTGAGTCTGGTAGTAAGCTGTCACGAAATGAGGCCTATCCCGCTGTTTCTATTGTTTGTTTCATCTCAAGGTACATGTATTCTTTGTAGTATATTAATGGAATCCAATAAGCAAAGATGGAATTATTAACTGACAAAAATCACCAATATAAATTATAGCTGAATGTCAGATTAAAGGAATTTAGCTTTTGTAATTTTGATTAAAAGTATTTTATTTATTTCTTAAAAGCATGAATACAAGTATGGTCGTAACAGAAATTAAGCATGATGATATGGATAAATGTCAAACTAATGTTTAGAATGTATAATATACGTATACAATGACATCACAATAATGTTTCTGCTATGCAAAATCCAAGACAAAGACATGCTGTGATGTCCGTTACGATTTCTGCATAAAACACGATGTTCGGTTCGTCTTTACCCCCAGTTGTTTGTAGGAGGGATCATGTCGTATTTACGTTATTTATGTTTGCTTCCACAGTGTGGTTTTCCGCCTCAGATTTTCATACATTCTAGGAACCTCGAATATTTCACGTTGTCATTCATTTTTATTTCATTTAATTTGGCTTAATTCAAAGTCCCATTTTCAATTCCGGCAATTAACATCCATGCAGTTATAAAAAAATATCTTCTATATAGATCATATAAAAATGCAGACAATTGAGTTGCCGCCATCTTAGATATGCAAATTAGCAAATGTAATGTCATTTCTGGACATGCACATTCCAATTGGACTACTGCAAGCTAAGGTTGCACTTTTTAAAGGATATTGTGTAATTGATCAGCAAATGATATGTTGCAATATAAAATAAATGAATGATATGTTTAAACTTGGTGCATTATGGGGTCTATACAATAGATAACTTTCAATGGTCTATTATGAACGGTTATGGAAATACAGGCTCATACATACCCAAAATTTGCCAAAATATGCTTGTTACGAGTGGCCACTTCATATTTTCCCCATTTTTAAAGGTGTAATACATTTTTCTCTCAGGAATAACAAAGTTAAAGTCAGCTTCAGTTTATAGAGAATTTTCTCTAGTTTCTGTTGGTATATAACATGTAGCACTTCAATATAATATCATTATCAGAGAAGATGTTAACCGAAATATGATGGTATGTAATCGTTTTTAACTAAATAGTTATTCACAAGATTAACAAGGAATGATATGGAGTCATCTTCTTATTTATCTACATTATATACAGTTAATCTTTTGTTGAGAGTGTGAGGAAGAATTATGACAAAAAAGAATGGAGAGAATTCTGATCATTTTTTTAATTCAAGTCTTCAAAGTTTGAAAAGACATTTTCCGAAACCCATGCTGTCCCATACGTAAGCCATATTTCCATGAAAAGTACATACGTGAAATATAAGATCTTACTTTTTACTTGAATGGTATCAAGGTACCTAAGTATATCTAACTTTGGTTTTGACTATCACCAATTAATGTAGACAAGACAAGACATCAAAGTCAATCTGAAACGTCCCATACGTAACACTTTTTTTTGTCCCATACGTAAGGTAGAACATTTTCTCTTAAATTCCTTTACTGACTTGCATCATTACATCTCTAATACACTGATGACTACATAAACATAGGTTTAGCTCCTTATATCCATCCAAAAAGTTGTTGATAGAGATGTAGGAGTGTTTGCTCTTTCTTCCCAAACTTAACAAATCAAGAATAAGCTAAATAAACAGTCACATTTGTAAAAAAAAAGTAGAAAACTAATANATAAGAATACATTGCATTACTTTCTAAATTAAATGTAAGTGAAATCCACAACAAAATAAATATTGCAAACTTTTGTCCCATACGTAAGATGTTGGGATTACACTATATAGTCCTATATGTGACAAAAAATATCAAGTTTTTCTTGTAAGAATGTGTCAAATGCTACAATTTTAATTATGAATACTATACAATGTGTTGACTTCTTAGTTAAATCAGCTTAGTCAGTCTAAAATTTGTTAATTCTTTGCAAGAAACAAGAATTGGCATTTGTATTTGCTTATTTTTTGGAAAAAGAATAGTTGTCTGGTGATCCAATGCTGATTGTTTCATATAAAATTAACTTAAAGGGTCTAATATACTATTTCTACCACCTGACTACTCTGAAACACTTGGAAAATTTAAATACGATGTTTCTGAATTATTGAATTTTACTTCTGTATATGGGCTATACAATCTTACGTATGGAACAAAATTGTAAAAAGTATTATTTTATACTTGTAAAAATGAGTCAAAAGCTACAATTTTAATTCTGAACACTATACAAAATGTAGACTTCATAATGTAATCAGCTTATTCAGTAAAAAATGTGTTTATTTTTTGCAAGAAACAGGAGTTAAAATATATGTGTTGTTTCTTTTAAGGCAAAAAATGATGTCTTTGGTGATTCTTTCTCATCGTTTTTATATCAAATTTATGTAAAAGGTTTAGTTTACAATTTTCATCACCTTATTTCTTTGAAACAATTGGAAGATTTTAATATAGAATGTTATTGTTTCATTTAATTTTACTAAACATGGTCAATTAAATCTTACGTATGGGACAAGAATATGGAAAATCAAACATTTTAAAAATAGTCTATTGTGAATTTTATGTATCATATATCTTAATAATTTTTTTCATTGGTTAAAAGAATAGTAAAATTTTTTCAATTATTTTGAGGCAGCTTGAAAAATGGGAAAATTATAAAAAGATATCTTACCAGAAACCCCTGGTTGTTCTATAGTGTTGAAAGCAAGCTAGATCTGATTTGAAAATATGATAAAACAATTGATAAAGTATTTAGAGGAAAACAAATTTAATAATCATAAGTGATTGTCCCATACGTACATATTTTTTGACAGCATTATCTTTAAATATATTTTTTCAATCAAAATGATGGAAACTATCCCTGATCAGTTGGAATCTTGTAGGTATGATGTTTGTGTTCAAAAACAATTAAGATTTGGAATGATTAAAGGTGTTTCATTGTTCACCCTAAGTGGCCACTAAAAGTGCAACCTTAGCTTGCAGTAGTCCAATTATATGACGTCATGACAAAGTAGTTCGGCAGAGAACGCCTCGACATTCTTTTATCACAACAGTGGGGTGATACAACATCTTGTATCAGACAGTCTTCTTTCTTTAATTTCAATGGAAAACGTACACAATGTTAGATAAACAGCAGCTATACAGTAAACGTGAGCGTATCAGTTCCTTTCTGTTGACAGCAAAGTTACTGACGTAAGTTTCCAGACAACTGGTACATGATAGAACAATGAACTATGACATAATGTCTGATTTTCCTTGATTTCAATATAATTCACAAACATATTGTATTTTTTCACTTTTCATTCATTAATATGTCTTCAAATGGAACACAAAAACAACTGTTTTTAGGCATATTAAATAAATAGTACGTCATCAATCAAACCTACAGATAGGTGTAGTCTAAGCCTAACATTGAACAAATGGAAACTTAACACCGCGTGTATTTATTGTCTGTCTACTCCTTTTGTCTTGGTTTATAATGTAAACGGGATTTACTTTATTTTTGTTTACGTGAATAATTATAATAAATTACTAAGAAAGGATATGTATGTATTTGAACATTCAACTCCGAATGAAAGATGGAAGGTTCGTAAATTTTTTTCGTCTCGTCTCGTCTCGTAAAAGTATCATAAAACGGCTAATTTGATGGAATCTGGAAAGACAATTTTGAAGACGTTTGACTCCAATCTGGGTCCTGTTGCCCCTCTGGTTCCTGGAAATGTTGATTTATGATTTTAATTAATAGTAAGTTTACAAGTATTTGTGTATTGAATCTGAATTTGAACTCACCGCCCATACCCAACCCGACCAGTGACCCGTACTACGTATATTATTCTTTTATAGCGCAGCGAGGCGTTAAGTGAAAATATTGAGGGTCTGTATGAGTGGGTAAATACAACTTACGTTTTAGAAAAAACCAAGAGACATGCCAAATGCGAAACACAAGGAAAAAGTAAAGGAAACGTCCGACGTTTTGAAAGACTGTAGAGAAGTCTTACATGATGGATCAAATGAAATTGTTGCACAAATGTTAGCCTTTATGAACAGAGTAGATGGGAGATTAAAACAAATAGAAACGCAGGTAAATAAGATAGACGAAGTTAAATCCAGCCTAGTGGACATTACAAGAAAAGTTAGCTCATTAGAAATAACAGTAAAAGAACTTAAAGAAAAAAATAATGATATAGAAAATAGTACACAGGTGATGAGCAATTTGAAGATGTTAAAAACAATTGTTCATCTAATAAAAGTGAAATAGATACGCTGAAGAGACGATTTGACGAAGTTGTAGAAAGAACATCAATAAGACGGGAAGAATTGAGGGAACATAGACAGGAACAGGAGAATATGAAAACTCATATTACCGATTTGAGATGCAGATCGATGAAAAATAATTTGATTTTCACAGGACTATTTGAATCATTACGTGAATACACAGATAGAACACTAAGAGAGTTCATTAAAAACGAATTAGGAATAGATGAGTACATAGAGTTTGGAAATGTACACCGATTCGGACGAAGAGAAGCGCCGGACAGAAAACCAAGACCGATAGTGGCGAGATTTATTTATTATAGACAATTGACACTAATTCTCCAAAATGCGTACAAACTTAGGGGCACTTATTTTGGAATAAGAGAACAGTTTCCAGCGGAAGTGGAAGAGAAACGACGATCATTGTACCCTGTGGTGCGTGATTGTAAACAAAAGGGTTTGCGCACAAAATTGGTCCGAGATAGACTGTTTATTGAAAACAAACTATATGATCCGTCAAACGACTTAAACAGCCCGCATAGACAAGATAGACAAATACCACCGCAAAGACAATATAGCGACGCCGCTCAAGGACACCATGCCGTAGGCCAATCAAACTTGCTTGGTAGACCAGCCACGAAGAGAAGGCGACCGCCATCTACACCCTCGCAGGGTGAATAGGGGTGTCAGGGAGAACAAGACGTGTCTCAATGTGACGAATCGAATAGTATTAACGATGTAAATATAGATGATTTAAATGTTGATTGTTCTTTTTTAACTGTACAAAATAAATTGAAGCTATTGTGTTTAAATTGTTGTGGTCTGAACTTAAGATTAAATTATCGTGAATTTGGTGAATTAATCTGTCAACATGATTTTATATGCTTACAAGAAACAAAAACAGATGACACTGATCAAATTAATTTTCCAGGGTATATATTTAAAACAAAAAATAGACAAAAGTTTTCACATAGAAAATCGGGCGGGATTGCTTTTGGATATAAGGAAAATTTAGATAAATTTATAACTATAATAAAAAATGACAATAAATTTGTATTTTGGGTAAAAGTGTCATCCACATTATTTAAATTAGATGAAGATGTTTTAATTGGTGTTGTGTATATACCACCAGAATTCACCCCGTACTCGTCTCAAGAAGCATTCAATGACATAGATTTCGATATAAGAAATTTTTCGAGGTCATATAAATATATATCTTTGGCGGGAGATTTCAATGCAAGAACGGCTGAGCTTAAAGATTTTTCGGTATTTACAGAAAACGATTTTCCAAACGGGGACGAAAATTTACAAGAAAATTATATATCTTTTTTAACTGATTCAAATTTACCATTAAATAGAAAAAAATTGGATAAAGGAAAAAATAATTTTGGAAAATTACTGATAAATCTTTGCAAAGGACAAAATTTGTTTATCATGAACGGACGAGTAGGAAGTGATAGTAATATAGGTGAACTTACTTGCAGGAATGCAAGCGCTGTAAATTATTTCATTAGTTCTTCAAATGTTATAAAATGTATTGATGATTTGACAGTACTTGATTTTAGTAAATGTTTTTCTGATGTTCACACGCCTCTCAGTATTACTTTTGAAAGCAATGTTTTTGAAGATAGTGATAGTGATATAAATGCTTTAGAAAATACAGAACACATTGTAAAAATAAAAAAATGGGAAAATGAAAAATTACACGAGTTCAGAGGTCATTTTAACAGACAGGCTATTTCTGAACTTCGAAATAAATTACGTGACTTGGATGCCGCTAGTGTAACACAGGAGCAGGTGAATACTGTTGTAAATGAATTTGGTAAAATACACATTGATTCTGCGAAAGAAACATTTGGAACTATTACTATGTCTAATAATAGAAAGAAAAAAAGAAATACTAAAATTCAAAAACCATGGTTCGATTTAGATTGTAAATTTGAGCGTCAATATTATAGAAAAATGAAGCGTAAACACAAATTCAGAAATTCAGATAATTCTAGAAAAGAACTCAAAGAGGCCGAGAAAAAATATAAAAAGCAGATGGACACTTCTATTAGAAAATATAGACAAAAAATGAAGAAAGAATTGAAAACTTTGAGATATAAAAATCCAAAGGAATATTGGAAAATATTAAACCAAGGGCCAAAAGAAAAAACAACTAAATATTTCTATTGATGTATTGTACGAATTTTTTAAAAATCTAAATGAAGCTCCTGATTATGATAATGTTGAGTTAAGTGTATTATCTGAAAGTTTACAAGAAAACTCAGATTTTGATAATTTAAATATACATTTAAACGACAGTATTACTCGTGACGAGATTTTAACATGTATTCAGAAATAAAAAAATGATAAGGCGTCTGGCGATGATATGATAAGAAATGAATTCATAAAATCAACTCCAGATATGTTTTTAGGATTATACGTCGATCTATTTAATGTTATTTTTAACTCTGGTAAAATTCCAGATACCTGGCTCGCAGGCAATATTGTACCTTTTTATAAAAACAAAGGGGCAAAAACTGATCCCAAAAACTTTCGACCTATTACCATTTTGAGTTGTTTCGGAAAATTATTTACATCGGTGTTAAATAATAGATTAAATACTTTTTCAGACGAAATTTTCCTCTTAAATGAAAACCAGACAGGTTTTATGAAAAAATATTCAACTCTAGATAACACTTTTGTTATACATGGCCTTTTTGAGTTATTAAAATTAAAGAAAAAGAAACTTTTCTGTGCATTTATAGACTTCGAAAAGGCTTTCAATACTGTGTGGCGTGATGGTTTGTGGTACAAGTTACTTATGTGTAATATAAAGGGTAAGATGTACAATGTAATTTTAAACCTGTATAATAATATAAAATCAAGAATTGTTTATAACGATTCTGTTTCAAATGTTTTCCCATGTTTAAACGGTGTTAGACAAGCGAAAATGTATCCCCTTTTCTGTTCGCATTATATCTAAATGATTTGGATACCTTTTTGACTAGTAAAAATGTGCAAGGGGTTAAAAGCATTTCCGAAGACTTTGAAAACGATTTACAAATTTATGTGAAATTATTTACCATTCTTTATGCCGACGATACAGTACATTTGGCAGAGTCTGCTGAAGAATTGCAATCAGAGTTAAATTATTTTTACGAATATTGTGAGAAATGGAACTTAAAAGTAAACACAAACAAATCCAAAGTAGTGGTTTTTTCAAAGGGAAGGTTACCTATAAATTTAAATTTTAAAATGAATAATATGGAATTAGAGATAGTAAGTGAATTCATATACTTGGGTACAATGTTTCAAAGAACAGGATCTTTCAAGAAAAATAAAATTAATCTTGTAGAGAAGGCATCAAAAGCTATGTATGACATTTTAAACAAGGGAAGAGTACATAATTTATCTGTAAGTTGTCAATTGGATTTGCTTGATAGAATAATTATACCTATGTTAACCTATGGATCAGAGATATGGGGTTACGAAAATATTGACATATTAGAAAAAATACATGTAAAATTTTGTAAGCTGTTGCTTAATTTGAAAACTTCAACACCAAATGTTATGTTATATGGCGAACTTGGTAGATACCCTCTGAATATAACAGTTAAGTTGAAAATTGTGTCTTTCTGGGCGAAATTAATTGACGGAAAGCAATCAAAATTATCATCTCTGATCTATAGATTATTGTATTTGAAAACTCATGGAAATAATACTTTTTCATGGATTAATTTGGTTAAATCAGTACTTGATGACTGTGGTAATTCAAACGTTTGGCATACTCAAAATTTTATAAGCCATAAATGGCTAATTGAAAGCACTAAACTAAGATTAACCGACCAGTTCAAACAAAATTGGCATTCTACTTTGCAAATATCTCCAAAAGCATTGAGCTATAGATCATTCAAGTCGGATTTTAGATTTGAAAAATATTTAGACGTCTTAAATGACAAAAATAGATTTACTTTTTGCAGATTTAGAACATCTAATCATAGATTACCGATTGAAGTAGGGCGCTGGACAAATGTAGAAAGACAAAATAGACTGTGTCAGCTATGTCAATCTCGCGAGATTGGTGACGAATTTCATTATGTATTACAGTGTCCAAATTTTGTAAACGAAAGAAAAAATCTAATTCCAAAATACTTTTCAACAGACCAAACACATTAAAACTGTCATCATTATTTAACAAAAAGAAACCTGAAACTATTCGCAAATTATGTAAGCTTATTGATATAGTAAATAAGAAAATTAGTTCTCCTTGAAAAAAATCCATCACACCTTTGTTAGTATTTGTATCATTTGTATTTAACGTTTAAACATTCTTTTCATAATTTGTATTCAATGTACACCCATAATCTTGATAATTGATGTAATGATATGTATTTACTTTGTATTGATTTGAACACTCTCACTCTGTAACCTTTGTAACATTGGTTTAGAGAATAAAGTTATTATTATTATTATTAACATGAGAGACTAGTGTTAATATCTACTCCAGTAAACGCACATTTACTTCTGTAAACGAGGATTTTAATAAATGTGAACTCGAGACGTTAATACGCCGTTTATTTTCCACTTTGTTTTTGGCTATATGTTTCAAATAAAACCACACGTTTTGTTTTTTTAACAATCAATTTATTGTCACAAATTCCCATTTATTTTTTATGTTGATATTTGATATTCTTAACGCAATAAATATCATTTTATTACGGTTTCAAATACAACTTTTTCTGCTGTTTTGCTCCATTCTAAAACATATTAAGTAACTGAGACGTCCAACGTTACATGATATAGTGTTAATGATATATACATTTAAATGAGGAATGGGGAATAGTGGGCGATGAAAAGGAATCGGAAATAATTCATCTTAAAATGAATTAATTTGACTGGTACAAAATAAGTTCATTATTACCTTGACATAGTTTCCTCTCGGCATATATTTTTATTTGACGTTTTTATTAAATGTTATTGTAAAATTATGTAGAAAATGTCTTGGTACGAGCATTAGAAACAGGTACAAAATAGAATCTCGTTGTAAGCCTCTCCTGTCTGTTTCGGAGGGCGAACACATATTTTGTTTTACCGACACAATTTGTTTGCCGCAATATCAAAATGTCCCAATGTAACTGCCATAATTAACTGCAAAATGTATTGGGGGAGTTGCGAGTGGTACAATCTGATATGAAACGCATTGTTTCGTAATTTTTGTACACATGGAGCAACAGCTGTTTTAAGACTGTACTTTAATCATACTATTCTCCAGGCGAACCATAAAAGTTTCTTTTCCGGGAAGTTAACATGTGGAATTCGTTTGCATTTTTAAGTAATCTTTGAAATGTTCATCAAAAACAATAATCCAGTACGAATAAATTGTAATAAATATTTAAAAAAATATATGAAATTGGTTACTATGTTGGCTTTGAGCGCATTTAATGAAGGTTATTCCAGAAACGTGCCGTGTGCACTATCATGCACTATCATTGATATCTAGGTTTTTTTAAGAAATACATAAACAAAATCGTCCCTAATACTTCTATTATTAATAAATGTAGCTGCCTTCAAGCCTTTGTTTGGATCACATATATATTGTATTGGAAAAAAACACAAACCTGGTTATTTTTATATTGTTATTATAAAATGAAAAGCAAAAAATACTACGCTGTCGAAACAATCCCAAAGTCAAATATCTAACTCGTAGAAAGAGGCCAACACACAAACATGTGACCGCTCAGTGTCCTAGCTTGGTTTCAGGCACTTCAATATAAAGAAAGTGGCGCGGTTAAACTAATTTTATGGGCCCAACCCTTCCCTCTTAGTGAAATGAAACCATCATGCAAGTGCTTTCCCCAAATGAGTAAAATGGCAACCTTTACTTATAACCGGGCGTACATCGTTATTATATGGAATGATATAATCTTGAACATTATACTTTTTATATTTAATATTCAGGACGCAGAATAAAAACGCCAGGAGCATTCAAGACTGAAAAATCCAGAGAAACTGGCAACATTGGGTACACAGAGCACAAGACGAAAACACGCAAAGCAAATAACACAACATAATGTATGTTGGACACCACTATACACAGACAAACACAAATAACGTAAATAAGACATGAAACCTCCTACAGACAACTGCAGGTAAAGACGACCAGAAACCTCCTACAGACAACTGCAGGTAAAGACGACCAGAAACCTCCTACAGACAACTGCAGGTA
>MJUT01053236.1:384247-415542 GCA_002080005.1 Gigantidas platifrons
ATACAAATGTATGTATATAAATATCTTTTAATTGCTCTCCAATCTACATAAATCATTCTTTCAGGTGGGCTCTTTGGATTCGATGTTATTGTTGTTAGGATTTCATCTAGCTATAGTACCAGTGCATATGACCACAACGGATTGTGAAATTGAGTCGCCAGTGGTATAGAGTCTCTATACAAATGTAGTACATAAGGTTCGCCCATATTTGAGGACGAGTCTTTAATTTCTTTCCTGTTAGCGGTGCATATAATAACTATACTTCATGTATTTCTGTCAACAATTCTATAAATATACACAAAAGTTGAATGTTTATAATGACATATCTATTTTATCTCTCCATTATTTTGTCTATTTCCAACTGTTATTGTTATTAACGCAAATTATTGGTTTACATTCTGACACTTGCAAATAGTTCTAGAATCGGACGTAGTAGAATAATAGAAATTGACATACCATCGCTTTATTTGGTATTGGTGGAACTATCCTCCAGTGAAGAGGACAACATTTTGTTTTGATAATAAGATCTATTTCCATTCAATTTTGAAATATATCAGGAATTATTCACCATGTAATCGAATTGCCAATTGGGTGTAAATTTCATTTATAAAAACGGTGTTGTTGCTTTTTTTAGTCTCTCTTTGATATTTTTTCCGTCTAGAAAATACTTTAAAATAATTGAAATCCGAATGATTTTATTATAAACCCGAATACAGGAACGGAGGAGTTTTATACCAGTAAATGTATTAGCTACGTTTTAGTTTTATGTATTAAAAACACGTATGCGACCGACGATGTGAAAGTATCTCTTATTACTCTTAAAACAAATTAAAGTAATGGTATACCATATTAAATCCAAAAACATCAACGTGTATTACAATGTATTACACCACATTAAATCAAATTTAAATTTTTATTTTTTAAAAATCTTTAAAATGAAAACAAACAAAAATACCACATCGTCGGAACAGTTCCAATATCCAATCGAAAATGAGGCCCGCGTGGCTCAATGAGTTAGGTCGTTGGATCTAACAGCTCATACAAGCCTTACACCAATACGGCGTGGGTTCGCGCCCAGCTTTGTAAATTACAGAAAAAGGATGCACTCGACTCGCAGCCACAAGTGATAAAGTTTACCAGTTGCTTGCCCATGGTCGATGGTTCTCTCCGGGCACTCTGGCTTCCTCCACCACTAAAACTGGTCGCCATGATATAGCTGAAATATTGTTGAAAGTGGCGATAAACACCAAAATTCAAATTCATTCCAATCGAAAAATCGTAGAAAGAGAGCCAAGTTCGATACCTCTCATCCATATATACATGGCCGGTAGTTTCCTGGCTTGGTACAGGCACTTCAATAAAATCTTACAAGAAAATAAGAAAATATCTTTAAATCTTTTTTTTCCACAATTAAAATCTTTATTTGAAATCTTTACATTTGTTAGTGAGAGAAACATTAAATACCAGTACCTTATCCTGGCCTCGTTAATATTAGTAGCATGTATAGAAATGGTGTTAGTCGTTTTAGTACAATACAGTTAAGATTGTTCAATAAATTCAATACGGATTTTGAGAGTTATTTCATGAGTATCTCTTTATATCTTAAAACATATTGCATACACAAATATGCATTGGTAAACTACATAGGAAATGAGGAAGTGAAAACATGTTCAAATACGAAAATGTCTACATTTTAAATTATCTTGCATATTATGCGTCCTATCTTCTTTATTAATTCGGCTATGTTATATGAACTATAAAGTATGTAGTTATGGAGTTCTAGGGCAATTATTGATGACCACAGTAGCGGCACCGGCCTCATGTGAGCCACTAGTTACGCATTCTGATTACCCCTTTGGTATCTTCAAACTCTTCTTACTAAATGGGTCGATATTAAATCACGTTTCATATAATTTCAATTATATCTGTTCTTCACAATTGTGTTTTAGAAATAAAATCCCCCTTGTCATTATGTCTGTAGATACAATTGTTATAAATTTGTTACATTTTATGACATAATAACTTTATTCATTGTATGACAAATTTGTGAAGATGCAACGATAGAGCGTTGTTCAGTTATTGGTTAGAATAGTTCAATTGACTTCCTGGTCTGTGTCTACATAAACAGTTACCAGTAATCACGCGCATATTGCCGGGGGAATGTCCGCTTAGTTTAAGGAGTTCCATTAGCAGCAGATGGAAAGAAATGAAATGTCAGCTACGCTAATGGCATTATATCAAACATATTTGATCTTAAGATGTGTAAAAGTTACATGGCAGAGATGTCAAAAATTTCCGTAGAATATATGTCGATGATTAACTGTAGAGAACATCAATATATGAATTCAAAATATGTTCTTAAGAAAAGTTTGACAGATAACACAATGGCCAAAAGAAAAAGCACAAAAGGAAAAACAAAGATCCACGAAATTAAACAGAAAACTAAAGATCGAGCAACACAAACCACAATAAAAACCCGGGATGCAATCAGGTGCTCCGGACAGGTTGGCAGTACCTGCTCCCCATGTGACACCTGTCGTGTTACTTTTAAACGACACGATTCTAATTGTTGAGGTTACGATCCGTATGGGAGGTTTATGTCGAACTATTTTTTTTTCGGTCGCACGTTTCATTTTCAATTAACAAATACTGTCTTGAATGTAATATACTTTACAAATTAATGGCTTTATACTGAATACTGTGTGTTCCTTAAAAACAATATACAGTAAAACAACAGATCACAGAACGGATAAAAACATGTAGTGAACGAGATCCTTCCATAAATCAGCTTCTCTTGTTTCATTAATGACACCCGTCATGAAATCCATGTATGATAAATACCGACTGGTCGTATTATCATTATCATTTCCTTTTGAATGATATCGATCCTGTAAACGAGGGGATAGCATGTACGTCTTCATGGTAAAAACAAAAGAATAGACGTATATATTTATTAAACCATTCAAACCTACTTTTGATGGACTTTTGAAGGAATTTAATTACCATAAATATGATATTCAAATTCAGTAAATACATATATGATACATTCAAATTCAATAAATATGATATTCAAGTTAAATACATATGGTATACAAATTCAATAAATAGGATATTCAAGTTAAATACATATGGTATACAAATTCAATAAATATGATATTCAAATTCAATAAATATGGTATGCAAATTCAATAAATATGATATTCAAATTCAATAAATATGGTTTTCAAATTCAATAAATATGACATATTCAAATTCAATAAATATGATACATTCAAATTCAATAAATATGATAATCACATTCAATAAATATGATATTCAAATTCAATAAATATGCTATTCAAATTCAATAAATATGCTATTCAAATTAAATAAATATGGTATTAGAATTCAATAAATATGGTAGTTAAATTTAATAAATATGATATTCATATTCAATAAATATGATATTCAAATTCAATAAATATGGTATTCAAATAGGGTTGATTGAGAATGAAACTTTACGACAAAAGAGATGATTTCAATTTTCCTATTGCGAACTTTCCATTTATATGTAGCAACATCCAAGCAGCACCTGCATATATATAAATCTCAGTTGATCCGATATTCCAGGACTTGATAGATGATTTCTGATAACAAGGAAGTTACTGAACCAAGGGTTTCTATTGACTTAAGTTGAAATCATCACTTCCCATGTGTTACGGTCGGTACCATGACTCGGTTAACCGCTTACGGAGTATCTGTGTCACACATGCCCATGGATATGTTCCATTTGTCGTACTTCTCGGTCCTCTCCTCATTCATGGTATAGCAACGGGTTTTGTAGCTCGAGTTATCCGACGGTGCCACTAATGGAGCAGCAACTGCTTACCCTTTTGAAGCACATGAGTTCACCTCCGGTTTTTAGTGTTAATCGTATTGCTCGATCTTTAGTTTACTGTGTAGTGTTTTGTAGGTCGTTATTTGTACTTTGTCTCTTTTGTTTTGGTCATTGTATTGTCTGTCCTTCAATTTACGGATTCTGATTATCCATTTGGTATCTTCAAAGTCTTCATACAACAGTCTGGACAGAATTATTGTAACAAGGCTACAGCAGTGTGGACTCAATCATTGTATTAAAGCTACAACAGTCTGGACAAAATCATTCTATCTTTAGCACACTCATTACTAACGCATTGCCCTATCATATCATCTGTACATATAGCAACCAAATACCTAATCAGTGTGTAGAGTAGATGATGGCATCTGTGTGATATCTTTCCCAAAGCAATATTGTCCAAGGTTGATTGGAGATGGAGCCTTTAGTTATGGAGATTAAATGAGATCAAACGTAAATGCTTAACAAAATATAATCTTTTTAACTACCAGGAATGAGTTTAATTATTTGCATTTTGTGGTTTTCTGTCACGGAAGTTAATAAAACAGTGTATTCATTAGTAATATTATTGTAGAATTTGTTTTTCCAAGAGAGACCCAAAAAGGGCATTCTCCGTTTACGGCTAATATACATCTGAAAGGCATAATACTAATTTTATCAAGGCTGAATTCCAAATTGGACGTAAGTGAACATAAAATAACCTCTATTTGACATCGTGGAATAATTGAAAGTTCAGGAACGAGGCTTTTATTATTTATCGTCTCTTTCTGTTTTAGCTTGACATTTTTAGGCATACTTTACTTAAATGGTAATATGATACCTTTTATCTAAGAAATATACTTAGATCCCGAAGAAAAATCGTTTATTCTAATCGATCAATGTTATGGTCATACACATTTTTCACAAATATGCTATTAGTATTCACACAATTTTGCTAAATACTTTGCTACCCTTATACATGTAGCTGACTTATTCTTATATTGATACAAGGCGGACATCATGTGTGGACTTCTTACGAGAAAAGAGAGAGAGAAAAGTTAAATCGTTTAATGCCACCTTTCCCATGGTACTCAATATTTTAATAATGCCCGATTTTGGTGTTTTTTTCTGGATCGTATCTGAAAGCAAGGTGATATCACAGGCTCCAAAGTCGATTTCATACCCTGATATTTACCTGAAATTTGACGACGAGAGCCAAATTATATGACAAGCGAAATGACACCTTTGAGTTTGAAAATACCAAAGGGGTAATCAGAATCCGTAAATCGAAGAAGAACAGACAACACAATGGCCAAAAGAAAAGGTACAAAAGGACAAACAAACATCTACAAAACATACACATAAAACAATATTGATATATTGCATATCAGGTTCAATACAAATCAATTAGATGCATTGGGAATAACACTAAAGAAGTGTACCTACATGTATATGATGGACCTTTCAATAGACCATGCTAGAGCTTCACTATTTGACTATATTCGCACTGAACTAGCTCAAATTATTTAGTAGTCATGTGTGGAGACGACAGACATTATAAACACAACAACATGTATATTTGGTTTTCTTGATCCAGAACCGCACTGAATTTGATATTTACTTTTTATTAATTAACTTAACACTTTTTGAACTAGTTCCACAATGTTAGGTTATTTATTATTATTGAAATTCACAGCTGCAAATCCAATCGACCTCCATTCTTACAATATAGACACACAATTTTAATGAATACTTACTTTCCATTAGTTAATTATTACACATTTTTTTTTGCCTTTTTTACATATATTCCTGTCAAAAATATAAAATATTCTCATAAAATACAATTTAAGAAATAACGGGAAATGTTAAATTATAGGCTGTCTAAGCCGATTGCATGACATGTTTTAGTGATAGCTTGGTAAAATGTGTTCCCTTAACTGGCTTTGAGAATACATATAAACATACGATCTGGTATCACTTCTTCTTCAATGTGCCTGTAACGTTTGATAATCATTGCATGATTACCATTGTAACAGTATTGGAAAAAAGATAACGCTAACAGTAAATATACTTTGATATCATTATTTTTGTCCAGGTTGCAATTTACAAACACATCTTATTCTACCAATACCGAAACACTGATTAATGGACGAATGATATCTTCTAGAATTAATAGTCTACCAGCAAAGGTATGAGCGGGATTCCGGCTCATGATAGACAATGATTGCATAGGTGATTGTAAATCCAACTACCATACGATGTTGATTGATTGATTGATTGATTGATTGATTGATTACAGTTAGGTCAGCATTTAAGCTATATTGTATATTCGACATATTCCTGACGGAAACCCAATAATCCATCACCTGCGTTCAACAAATTACATATACCACAACGCTGTGATTGAGTGATTGAAATTTGGCGTAATTCAGTATATTAACGACGATATGGAGTTTACAAAAACAAAACGTGGACTGGAATGGGACTATGGATGTAAAATAAAATTTTCAAAAAAAACCCAGGATATAATGAATATATTCCAAATATTTGCCTTGCAACAGAACATTAGCGATAAATCCTAATAAGCAATCATGTTACTAGTTGGATGCTGCTGGGAATGTCTTCTACGTACAAGGAGTGTAACATTCTTCAAACACGCTCCATTCAATTATGTCATTTCAAATTACAACAGGAAATCATGCACTTTAGTATAACAAACTTACACCATATTGTGATGTCCGTTACGATTTCCGCATAAAACGATGTTCGATTCGACTTTATCTCCAGTTGTTTGTTGGGGAGCTCATGTCTTATTAACGATATTTGTGTTTGTTTGCGTATATTGATGTCTAATATATATTGTGTTGTGTTTTTGTTTTTCTTATCTTCGTCTTGTGTACCCGATGATGCCATTTTCTCTGAATTGTCCATTTTTGATTGCCCCTTCTGTATTCTATAGCGTTTATTTACAGAGATATGAAGACTAAGAAACATATATAAAATGCCACGATGGCGCAGCTGCTGTTTACTTTTCAATTTCATTAAATCCGATCCTTGCATCTTAAAAATGTCTTAGACGTGACAATTTAATACGTAGTTCTTGGAGATATATTGCAATTATCTCGTACGGGTATAAAGAAACAAATATATAAAGTTTTGGCGGTAATTGGCCACAGGTTTAATTTCAGATCAATATAGATACAATAACAAGATATGCGGTTACCGACAATTTATGGCAACCTTTAGATAGATAGATGGATGGATGGATGGATGGATAGATAGATATATAGATAACAAGATATGCGGTTACCGACAAATTATGGCAACCTTAGATAGATAGATATACAACGGATATACAATGCACCGTTGGATACACAGGTGGTTGTAAGTTGTAAATTAAAGTCCGATTACACCGTGGGATACACAGGTGCTCAGGTGCTTGTAAATTAGTCTGATCACACCGTGGGCTACACAGATGCAAATGTTCAAATGTTATGTTTCAAGCAGAATAGTATACAAAGATAAACATAAAAAGCAGCGAATTCCGCCAAATTGACAGAGCAAGCAAACTCTTGGTTGCACTGTCAACCGCCATGAAATGGGGTATTCGCTTGTAAACCTGTGAACCAACACCAAATAAATCATAAAAGCGACCACATATACATCACAAAATGACTATGTGGTTATATCATATGGTTTTTACTTAAACCATTTAGATAGATGATAGATAGATATGTGGTTTTTATTTAAACCACTTAGATTATAGATACTGAGATATTCAATCAATCTTGTTAAGATGTATACATACTTGAAAACAACTTCAACAAATTAAATAAAACATACAAATGTAATAAAGGTATAAAACCTAATTAAGGTAAGATAATCAATAGCATCCAATTGTTTAATCCTTTAAATAAAGATGTACAACATTTGAAAGATCAAATTCAATAAAGCTTTCATTACGAGTACCAAGTCAGCCAATCTCAATTGGACTCTCCCGTGCTACCAGTTCTTTAACTCAATAAATGGCTTACACAACTAAACATCTGACACCACTATAAGTATGTATCATCTAAACATCTGAAAATAATATATCTATGTACCAACTAAACCTCTGAAAATAATATAAGCATGTATCAGCTAAACATCTGAAATTAATATAAGTATGTATCTAAACCTCTGGTAACAAGGCAAGTACACATCATAAGCTTAGTTCCTATCAGAAAAACATCTAAAAAAAAGATAAATACATAACAGCTAAGTATCTGATAATAAGGTTAGTAATTCTCAGCTAAACATCTGAAATAAAACATCTTAAATTAAGATAAAAACATAACAGCTTAACATCTGAAATAAAGTAAGTTCATATCAGCTAAAACATCTGGTAATAAGATACTATATAACAGCCAAACATCTGATAATAAGATCAGTAAATACCATCTAAACATCTGAAATAATATAAGTACATATCAGCTAAACATCTGATTTTAAGGCAAGTGCATATCAAGTAAACATCTGAAATTAAGTAAAACATAACAGCTAAACATCTGATAATAAGATAAGTTCATATCCGCTAAACATCTGAAATTAAGATAAATGCATATCAGCTAAACATTTGATAATAGGGCAAGTGCATCAATGATTGGGATTGGAGGGGTCATGTGCCATTTATCACATTCCATCTGAAAATGTCCCATTGAAATTATGAATGTCAATAGAAAAATGTCCCATTATTAAAATTTTAATCCCAATCACTGGTGCACATCAAGTAAACATCTGAAATTAAGATAAGTACATATCAGCTAAAACATCTGATAATAAGTTAAGTGCATATCAGCTAAACATCTGAAATTAAGATAAGTACATATTGTAGCTAAACATTTGAAATTAAGAAAAATACTTGTCAGCTATAACATCTGATAATAAGGTAAGTACATATCAGCTAAACATCTGAATTAAGATAAGTACATATCAGCTAGACATCTGATAATAAGGCAAGTGCATATGAAGTAAACATCTAAAAGTAAGATAAAAACATAACAGCTAAACATCTGATAATAAGATAAGTTCAAATCCGCTAAGCATCTGAAATTAAGATAAGTACATATCAGCTAGACATCTGATAATAAGGCAAGTGCATATCAAGTAAACATCTGAAAATAAGATTAAAACTTAAACAGCTAAACATCTGATGATAAGATAATGTCATATTAGCTAAACATCTGATAATAACATAAGTACATAAGTACTAATCAGCCAAACATCTGATAAAATTATAAGTTCATATCAGCCAAACATCTGATAATAAGATAAGTTAATATTAGCTAAGCATCTGATAATTATAAGTTCATATCAGCCAAACATTTGATAATAAGATAAATTATTATTAGCTCAGCATCTGATAAAGATTTAAGTACATATCAGCCAAACGACTGATAATAAAATAAGTACATATCAGCTAAACATCTGAAATTAAGATAAATGGATATCGGGATTCAGCTAAACATCTGAAAATAAGATAAATACATACATATACATCAGCAAAACATCTTATAATAAGTTTAGAAATTATCAGCTAAAATTGCTAATAATATAAATACAGATCAGCTAAACATCTGATGATAATATAAGTACATCTCGGCCACATATCTGACAATAGGATAAGTTCATATCAGCTAAGAATCTTATAATATAAGCACATCTCAGCTAAAGAGCTGAAAATAAGATAAATACATCAGCTACACATCTGATAATAAGATAAATTGATATCAGCTAAACACCTGATGATAAAATATGTACATAAGTACATATCAGCCAAATACACATCTGATAAAATTACAAGTACATAATAGCCAAACATTTGATAATAAGATAAGTTAATATTAGCTAAGCATTTGATAAATTACAAGTGCATATCAGCTAAACATTTGAAATTAAGATAAGTACATATCAGCTAAACATCTGATAATAAGACAGGTGCATATCAGCTAAACATCTGAAATTAACATAGGTTCATATCAGCTTAACATCTGAAAATAAGATAATATGTAAGAGGCAAACATCTGGTAATAAGGTCAATTAACAGCTAAACATCTGAAATAATATAAGTAAACATCTGATAGTAAGTACATAGATATAATATAAGTAAACATATGATAGTAAGTACATCAGCTAAACATCTGAAAATAAGATAAGTACATATCTGTTAAACAACTGATAATAAGATAAGTTCATATCCGCTAAGCATCTGTATTAAGATAAATATATCAGATAGATGTAAACATCTGATATTAAGGTTAATAACCATAAGCTAAGATATGATCTGATAAGAAGATACATTTGTATCAACTAAACATATGAAAATAAGACACTTCATATAAGTGAAACATCTGATAAAAGATAAGTACATGCCTATTTAACGTCTGATAATAAGGTAGGTACATATCAGCTAAACAACTGATAAAATATCAGACGTCTGATAATAAGGTAGGTAAATATCAGCTAAACAACTGATAAAATATCAGCAGAACATCTAATAATAAGGTCAGTACATCAGTTTAACATCTGACAATATGGTACATTGTAAGTATACATCAGTTAAACATCTTGTACATAACAACCAGGCATCTGATAATAGGATAAGTTCATATCAGCTAAGAATCCAATAATAATATAAGCACAACTCAGCTAAATATCTGATAATAACATAAGTACATATCAGATTAAACATCTGATAATAAGATAAATTCATATCAGCTAAACACCTGATAATAAGATAAGTACATATCAGGTAAACATCTGATAGTAAGCTTATACATAACAGGCAAACCTCTGATAAAAGGACAGTAATTATCAGCAACACATCTGAAATAATATAAGTACAATTGTACATACCAGCTAAACATCTGATAATAAGATAAGTTCATATCAGCTAAGCATCTAAAATTGAGATAAATATATAAGATAAACATCTGATATTAAGGTTAGTAATTATATTAGCTAAAGATCTGATCTGACAAGAAGATACATTCGTATCAACTACACATATGAAAATAAGACACTTCATAAAGCGAAAAAATATGATAAAGGATAAGCACATGCCAGTTTAACATTTGATAAAAAGGTACGAACATATCAGCTAAACATGATAAGGTAAGTTCATATCAGCTAAGCATCTGAAATTAAGATAATTACATATCAGCTAAACATCTGATAATAATACAAGTAATATCAGCTAAACATCTGATAATAAGGTAAGTACATCAGTTTAACATCTGATAGTAAGTTAGTACATATTATTTAACCATCTGAAATAAGGTACTGTAAGTACACATCAATTAAACATCTCTAGCCCTTTTCACAAAAATTCCTAATTTTTTTTCAGTTAAGATTATTGTACGACAAATCCTTAGTCCTTTAACAAAGAATATCTTAGGACAAATTATATTCTTACAACTAAAATTATACTTACGAAGTTACGATAAAAGAAAAACAAACAAAAACAACTCTTCCTTAGGTGTACTCGATGCAACATTATGTGATAAAGTCAGTGAGACAAAGTTGTCAGAAATTAATAAAATATACAAGCAAATAAGTCTACAATAATACATTTTGTATGTATGTAAAAGTGTGTGTGCAGACTGGCTTCCGCAAACCTGTGGCCGAAGGGAAGCAGTGGCGAATAAAATTACAAGAAGTAATACCAATGAATATAATTTACTTAAACAATTACAACATTACTCACTATTAACAAAATATATCAGTTCGCTGAAACAATCAATATCTATAGTTTTACAAATTATGAATCATATTTCAACGTGTCGATGATATGATGGCTGATGCAATGTCATTCAAAAAGCACGTGTTCACAGTACTATTTCAACAAAATCCCATGCCCGGACTTTGATGTTTTAATATTGGCTTAGATAAGGAAGTGCATCATTTAATTTTAATATTATTTTGTGTGTATATTCAGAATCACGCCACGTGGCGACATTTTGGCAAGCATAACTTGGTCTTGTGGGGAGGGAAAGAAAACAAAACCGAAAGTGCACTCTTGATCGAGCAAACAGCCAGAATAAAATTCATTTATTGTGTTTGAATCAACATTCGATTGAACAAATTAAGGATTTAAACTTGTTGAGCACATGCTTCATAAAAGCTGAACACGCTACCAATCTGAAATTACGTCACTTACGACACGTGTGATCCAGGGATTCATAATTATTACTAATAGAATCTACCGACTTAATACAATTACAAATATCTTATTAATATATACTCCCTGACATTAGGATTAAAACACTTGATCAGAATTTCTGTGACCTTGTTGTTCGATTGCAGATTTAAATTTAAAATTAAACGCTGAGAGTCAACATCCGTCTTGTCTGGTAAGGAATCATTACGTCACTCTAAACTTTACTGTAAACCTAAAACCCTGAATACAATCCCGTAGGCGTATAATCCCCGACGCGATAAATGAATTTAAGCATATAACTTAAATTCTGTTGTATACCATTATAACTGATTCAATTTCAATATAGACGTTATGCGTGATGTTTTTAAATTTGATTTCAATATCTAGTTTCTGACAAATGGTATTTTAATTATTCTATATAAATCAATTTACAAGTTAAGCCATGTAAAGTGACGAAATAGTACGCAATTTATTAAATGCTGAAGAAATATGTAGTTTTTAGAGTTGACAAATTTGACAACAATAAAATTGCTATAGTTTTTAGTGTTGACAAATTTGACAACAATAAAATTGCTAAGTGCAACACCTTCATGTAAACGTTGGCTTGTCTGAACACCACAGTCCTGTTAAATATTGAAATTAAATTGGGTTTTTGTTTCTTGTTGACGCTAAAATAATGGTTTTAATTTTCAGAAATGAAAAAAATAATTTAATAGACTGTGGATTATATTCGATACATTTGAGACAGGCTGTACTAAAAGTACCATGGAGAACCAATAAGACCTCGGTTAGTGATGCACAACTCTTAGAGGGAAGTTAGCTTGTTGTGTGGACTGTACACATCTAAAGGACGAGACGTACACGTGTGATTATATGTATAAAGATAAGGATTGAGTAAACTTGGTTTAGGCGGGAAGTCATCTTACATCTCGTTTGAAATCAGATTATGTGAGAAGATGGCCGTTTGGTTGGAACGTTCTGCAGAGACGATAATAAATGATGGATTTTCATATAAAGTACTGCGTTGACCACGATTATACCTATTTTGTCCCAGTATTGTTTAAAATACTGTTATAGTGACAACCGGAATCTTTTAACCGTAATGAAAGCGGGAGATTTGGCGCCGTAAAATCTGATTCAACCCACCATTTCTTTGAAAATGCCTGTACCAAGTAAGGGTCATTACGGTTTTTCCAGTTTTCCATTTGTTGACTGATTTTGTCTGTTTGTGTACTTGTGAGTTTTGCCTTTCCCTTTGGAAGATTGTTCGGAGTTCGGTAATTTTGTTATTACCCTTATCATATTGTGTCAATGTAATTGAAAACTTTCAACACCTTGATTGCAGTTGTGGTTGAACGTATGTTTCAAGGCAATACGTTCTGGTACTATTATTCATCTCCGTCTAGACTTGGGGCCATCATGGTCGTGATCGTATAGTACTTGAATTTGCAATTACCTATACAATCAGTGCCTATCATCATTCAAGTTGTGAGTTCGAATCTCGCTCATGGCGAAGTGTACACGATATAACATTATCAGTGACTTACGGCAAGTCGGTAGTATTCTCTGGGTAATCTGGTTTCCTCCATCAATAAAACTGACCACCACGGTATAAAATAATGAAATATTGTTGAATGTGGCGTTAAATACCATATCCCCCCCACTAATACTGGTGACTTCATTTTCTGTAATACCTTTTTGCATTTTGTTTCGTACTCAAGACGTGATCCCAAGAATAAACGTGTAATGATACTTTATAATTAATAAAACAAAATGTGTGTTTAATCATTTCTTGTATACTGGTTTTAATATGTGTATGTTTTTATGGTAGTGTAAAGTGTAGAAAAGTCAAATGTTTGGATAGATAAAACATTCTGATAATATAAAGACATTCGTTTTGTTGTTTTATAGTAGATAAAAATGATATATACGATACGATGAAATATAAATGTCACACTATGTCAACTTTTTGAAGAAATCATACTAGGTACATGCACCCATGGTACTGTATTACTAAAAGTTCATCAGCGAATAATGACCAACTGACTGACACGATTTCTCCATGGTGTCTTTGTATGAACTTCTATTTATCATTGAATCGGAAATACCCTTTAGACAACAGCTTTTAAGATGTCGGATACATTCTAGACGAAGCTCCATTCCCATTCATTAACATACTAATATAGCAAAAAATATTTATAAAAACGTGACTTTGAGATGGTAACAGGGAGGAATGACATTATATAAACATATTTGTACCAAGATATATGCAATTTGTACTCTGTTCTTATGGTCTACCGTAAATGTTTTGAATACACCAAGGTACAGTCATAAATGTTTTGAATACACCAAGGTACAGTCATAAATGTTTTGAATACACCAAGGTACAGTCATAAATGTTTCGCTAACATAATTCACTTTCTAACTACTCCAGTACGCAAAAAAAACAACCTGAGATGTTATTTATGTTTAATTCCTTTGTATGTGAAAGGTAGGTTCGCGGCTAGAATGTATCATTTATAAAGGTGACCTTAGCTGATTTTATGCTTAGACGATTTTGGTTTTATTACTCCAATAACTTTAAATTATTTGGCTTTCGATTTTGAGCGTACCTGATGAAGGTTATTACAGAAACACTTCGTGCACACTCAATTTGACATATACGTTTTTATTATATAAATCTAGCATTAAATACCGACGTATCACTGTCATTGACAAACTTTATCACATACATTGACTTGGGTAATAGTCCCTTCGGTTAAGGGCGGGAATCGAACTCATACTGTTGTGTTGATAGGTACATATGTACGGATTCCTTCTGTCAATCTAACTACAATGCAAACGAATGCCATGACGGTTCCTAACTACTAACAGAGAAACACATAATAGCTTTCATCAAAACTTTATCACATCAATTTATATCAAGTACGCCTCGTCACGTGACGGAGTGGAACTTACTTTAGCGACGATAGTAACAATGACGAATCCTTACGAATTTGAATATTTAATAAATAGACAAGTTAGACTAATAGGGAGTCCGGGTGGCTCAATGAGTTAGGTCGTTGGATCTAACAACTCATACAAGCCTATCACCAATATGGCGTGGGTTGACGCCCGGCTTTGTAAATTACAAAAAGGGTGCACTTGACTCGCAGCCGCAAGTGATACAGTTTACCAGTTGCTTGCCCATTGTCGGTGGTTCTCTCCGGGTACTCCGGCTTCCTCCACCACCAAAACTGGTACCATGATATACTAGTAGCTAAAATATTGTTGAAAGTGGCGTTAAAACACCAAAAATCAAATCAAACCAAATTAATAGCAATGTCGAGAGAGGGGTGCGAAGGCTTTTCAATCTTATTATGATATATCTGACACCTAGTGTATAATTTTAGAAAATTACATTAAAAGCACCTTTTCAATAACATTATTATTTTAAAGTACTTAAACATCGTGCATTGTTGCTCGGAATCATGGTAATGCATCCAACTGGAGCGACATGTTTACATGCGAACTGTTGTTGAGCTAGCACTATCAATATCAAAACATGTTAGCTGAAATATTAATCTTTCGGAATTCACCAACAATCATTTATGAATTCCAAGTTAGCAGTCGTATAAAAATCTTGGTTTCACCATCTTGTCAACTAATATAGTTAAATATTTTTTTTTCTTCAAGCATCAATTCAATTTTATTTTGATTTACATAATGTAATTGTATTAGCAGATCAACTTAAAGTAAAAACCAATATTTTTTTTTCAATTGAATTATATTTATAAATTGTGAAATATAATATAGAAAAAGTTTGAAGATACCAAAGATATAACCAGAAGCCGAAAATAGAACGACAATATATAATGGCCAGAAGAATATAGACAACGATCTACAAAACACGAGTAGCACGAACCCCACACAATCCGGTTTTCCGGAATGATGAGCAGTTCCTGGTCTACTAATGGCACCAGTCGCGTTAGCCTTGTTGCAAGCCAGGTGATAAGTTTGATTATACCAAGGGGTAATAAGAAGCCGACAATCGCAGGACAGACAATAAAATGACCGGAAGTAAAAGGACTAAGAGACAACCAGTGGTCAACAAACCACTTCACAGAAAGGTAAAGTTAAATAAAGTTATCTGTCCACTAAGTGTTGTGAACAAAAAAAAACATCTTTTACGTATTTTATTTCTGAACATCAGAATTTGTGAATAAATTTACCATATATTTAAACGTCATGTGTTGTTGGATTACAACATTACTGCAATTAATGGATGTTGGGTATAAAGTTCGTTAAAAGCGTGTAAATTATAAATTATATTCAAATTTGTGTCAATTTGCATATATATAATGAGAAGTCACAAAGCAATGATCCATAAAACATTAAACGCGACCTTGAAGGTTAAACATCTGTTAAAAACATGGCCATCATAGGCAATATCTGATTTTGCTTGATTGGTTAAAACTTACAAAATATATTCTGAAGCTACAAGTACAAATGTTTGATGGTACTAATGATATATGTGAGGTGACGCAGAGAAATGACTAATTTCGAATGCATCCTGCAAAAATCAATTTTTACTTCTGAAGTTAACAAGAAATCTCCTTTTAAACTATACGTGAAAATGATTTGTAGCTTATTACAAATTATGTTTACAAGGCCATATACAAATATTCTCCTTGATTCGTCAAAAACATGGCTGCCATGGCAATTCTTGATTCTGATTGACTGAAAGTTTAAAAAAAATACTCTCCACTGAAAGTACAAATTCAATTAATTTGTAACTTAATACAAATTATGTTCGTGGTGTCATCTTTCATCATCATTAGTCATTTCGTCTAAAATATCTGGTGGTAGAATTTCATCCTAGGGTTCATATATTCAAGTTAAGCACAATGCAGGCTTGCTGGGTTTCTAGTGAAAGAAAATGTGTTCGCAGTTGAGTATGACGAATTAATTACACAGTTCTCCCTAGGGACGGCACATACTTTAACGTTCGTGTATTGAAAACACCAAGGTCCTTATTCGTAAAAGAGAGATTGCAGTAACTTTTACGAGAGATTGTTAGTGGTCTGCTCCAAGGCAAACTTTTACAACAGTATCCATCTTCTAACCTTTTTATTATGACAATCCGTATACGACTAATCCGAACGCCATCTTTTATTTACAGTGTTCAGTGTATGTAACCTTGTTGTCATCGTTACTATTGTTGCAATATTGATCACTTGTCGTTAAACGACAATCAATAAATAATTTGCCACAAATTAGAACCTGTATTCGTGATTATACTGCTTAAGGTTCTTTAACTCAATACCTCGATTGAATAGACATTTTTTTTTTTTGCTTTGCTAAGTGTTTGATACTACGTGGAGAAGCTTCATAAATATGAAATACAGACAGTATTTGTTTTTGACTCTTTCTGTTCCTCTTATTAGGTAATACATTGTAATGACGTGTGCAATAGATATAACTATTTTTTTTTCTCAAAAACTATTTTAATTACTAATTGTAATAAAATAACAGTTGACGATTCCAATCTAATTAACATTATTCTGTTTTTCTTTGATGATACAATAGCATCAAACTAAATCCCGTCTAGATTCATATAATGTACCCTTTCATTCATCTTTTGTCGTTCCCAGTTAAATATATTGGCAAATCGGACAACATCTCTTGGCGTGTACTCGGTTTTGATACCTAAAGATTTTGTAAGCTCATCGCTGATAGGTCAGATGACAGTATGAACCCTAAACTGACCCTACACGGGATGTCATTAGATGTTAATGTATAGTCAAGGAAAAAACTAAAAAGATACAGCAAACATCTAATGTTAATGAGATTGCTGATGATGGTTAAATATCATTCTACATGTTAGGGTTAGGGTTATGGTGTTTACTACCACTCTCATGATATCGTGGTGGTCAGTTTTATTGGTGGAAGAAACAGGAGTACCCGAAGAAAACCACCGACCTACCGCAAGTCACTGACACACTTTATCACATAATGTTGTGCCGAATACACCTCACCATGAGCGGGATTCGAACTCACAACTTTAGTGGTGATAGGCACTGATTGCAGAGGTAGTTATAAATCCAACTACAATGTGATTACGACCATAACGGACCCCATTCAACATGTTCAGTATACAGTCATTCAACACACTATCAAATCTAGCATTCAAGAAATAAATAAAAACGATACAAAATACAATAAGGTTGATAAAATCAGTAAATTTTCAGTATTTGATTTTAAGATTAAACAAATTACCCTTAGTTCATTTGATAACAAGGAAGCTGTTAAAATTTTGCTTCTTGGCAATTTCGTGTTTGTTTTATTATTGTATAACAGAAGTCCTACACATGAGGAAATTAAATCAAAAATAAATTACCATCCATTCAAGGCTATATAATTTGTATCTCATTTATCTTCATTTATTAGCCACTTGAAATTAATTCCCCCGTCACACTCAGACAAAGACCACGCAGAATGCAGTACGTCCTAGAAGTTCTAATAAGCGTAGCAGAAACTTGCTTAAATTTGAAAATAAATTTCGCTTTCCAGTTCATACTACGACCAAGTTAAGTTTTCACCACGTTCATTGTATGTTATTACTACGTGCTGGATCAAGTTTTAAGTACGTCCATCGTGCTTTCGCTACGTCCTCAATACGACCATGCAATTCGCATTACGACCTTAGTACATTCCTGTCACGTTTACATTGCGTCCGTCCCGCCAAATATTCTCATTTCTGTTGATATTTTCTCATTAAAACATGCCAGCCAGAGGTAGTGTAGAAAAGTGATGTGAAGCAACATTTTGTATAAAAGAAACATGGATTTTCTCAAATACCCCCCCCCCCCGGTATAGTGTATAACTGTTGTACTTGTGAACTACTTTTCAAACAAGACAGAATCAATCCCTTTTAGTTCTTCTATGTTATAGTTTCTCTTGTTATGAATGTTTACTANGCCACTTGAAATTAATGCCCCCGTCACACTCAGACAAAGACCACGCAGAATGCAGTACGTCCTAGAAGTTCTAATAAACGTAGCAGAAACTTGCTTAAATTTGAAAATAAATTTCGCTTTCCAGTTCATACTACGATCAAGTTAAGTTTTCATCACGTTTACCACGTTCGTTGTAGGTTATTACTACGTGCTGGATCAAGTTTTAAGTACATCCATCGTGCTTTCGCTACGTCCTCAATACGACCATGCAATTCGCATTACGACCTTAGTACGTTCCTGTCGCGTTTACATTGCGTCCGTCCCGCCAAATATTCTCATTTCTGTTGATATTTTCTCATTAAAACATGCCAGCCAGAGGTAGTGTAGAAAAGTGATGTGAAGCAACATTTTGTATTAAAAAAACATGGATTTTCTCAAATATAGTGTATAACTGTTGTACTTGTGAACTACTTTTCAAACAAGACAGAATCAATCCCTTTTAGTTCTTCTATGTTATAGTTTCTCTTGTTATGAATGTTTACTATTGTGTCGTGTTAGTTCTGTTCTCTGTAGGGGGTCGAGTGGCTCAATGAGTTGGGTAGTTGGATTACCTAACAACTCATACAAGCCTGTCACCAGTACGGCGTGGGTTCGCGCCCGGCTTTTTAAATTACAAAAAGGGTGCACTCGACTCGCAACCGCAAGAGATCAAGTTTACCAGTTGCTTGTCCAGGGTCGGTGGTTCTCTCCGGCTTCCTCCACCACAAAAACTGGTCGCAATGACATAGCTGAAATATTGCTGAAAGTGGCGTTAAACACAAACAATTCAAATTCATTCTGTTATCTGTATATGTCCCTCGATCTTCTCCCTTTGTGATTTCGAGAACAGTCACTTCAATTACCCCCCTAAATTACTTCGAAAACGATCGCTCTATCAACACACTATACAACCGTCAATTAAGAACCTCAGCAATTCGGGACTCTATGTGCTTACATCAAAGGACGCAGGTACTACTTAGTTGAACATTACAGGTAAATAGCAATCATACGGAGTTCCGAATAACCGCGGTTCTTAATTGACGGATGTATAGTGTGACATACTTGTGAAAATATTCATCGAGGCTTTTATAGTGACAACCGGAACCTTTTAACCGTAACGGAAGCGGAGGTTTGGCGTCGTAAAATTTGATTCAACCCACAATTTCTTTGGAAATGCCTGTACCATGTACCTGTACATTGCGCTTTTCCCAGTTTTCCGGTTGTTGACTGCTTTGACTGTTGACTTATGAGTTCCGTCTTTCCCTTTGGTCGTCCTGAATATAGCTGAAAAATTGCTCGCTGGACGTTAAGCATCAATCAATCAATCAATCAATCAACCTTTCACTTTGGAAGATTGCTCGATGCTCGGTAATTTTGTTATTACCCTTATTTAGGCAATATCAATATGCGATAATAAGTTGCAAATACATTAAAGCCTTTTTTATGGGATTTGACATCAATCATCATCTCGAGATAAAATTCAGATCTTTTATTAAGCGCAGTTTGACTACACGGAACAACCAGTAATACAATATATTTATATTGTAAACATCACATACCGGTACACATTGGTAGTATGTAAAAGTAGTAGTTTTACTGTGCTGTTACCATACGATCTTGCCAAGCACTGATCCTGCTGGGCTGTTGAAATGTAATTGCATCTCTATTAGGACCAACGACCCTGTTGATTTCATGCATGCGTGCAGTAGTTCTCCAAAGTTCAGGTACTAGATCTTCATATTGTTGGCTCTCCATTTCAAGTTGGCCATTCTGTAGAATAGGATATCTTACTCTCATAATATTATGCAGGCAAACACTTCAATCTCACTATATCCGGTTGTTGCATCATCGTGGGCAGTAGTAGCTGCCATCTCTGTGCCAGAATGCCAAATGCATTCTCTACCACACTTCTTGCCCTTGAGATTCTATAGTTTGTTATCAATTGTTCATGTGTCAAGCCCCGTTGCGAATACGGTTTCATAAGGTAGGTTCTAAGCCCAAATGCATCATCATCCAAGAAGAAGTATGGCATGTTTTGTGAATCATTTGGCATGGGGTCAGAATCTGGAAATCCGATAGTTTCATCTTTTAGACACCAACCATCAACCAAAGCAAAAAGCACGACCAAGAAGAAACCGTTGTAATAATGGAACAATGACCCAGTCTTTGGTGGGCATCTGATAGCAACGTGTTTGCCATCAAGTGCACCGCAGGCATGTAGAACATTCCATCGTCTCTGAAATTCCTCAGAAATGACACGCCATTCATCTTGTGTTGTAGGACAAGATATAGTTTCAGGTTTATATTCGTCAACAATTGTATGGCACACTTCTAGAATAAATACAGAAATCGTGTTCCGTGCAACTCTGAAGTCGTACTGCAAAGTTGGATACTTGTCACCTGACGCTAAATGTCGAATAGTGATACATAGCTTGAGGCCCGGTTCCAATGTTTTCACTAGACGTGTATCTACTCTTCTAATTCTAGGTTCTATCCTGTTTAATAATTCATCGAACATTTCCAGTGGCATTCTAAGGAAATTGAAGAATGACTGCTGATCTTCCATCAATCTATCGTAATGTCCAAACTGCAGTCTTCTTTCCGCAGAAAGCCAAGGCCGTACCCAACATGATCTGTGTTGTCTTCTATGTCACCTCCTTCGTCTCCTGAACAATAAAATTACCAGTTGTGCATCTAGAAGGGCTTGTTGTCCTTGAAGTAGCAAATTATAAAGCATGTATTCGTGACTCATTTTACAACGTTTAGATGAAAAATGATTATCTGAATTCAGTTTGTATACAGAATACATGTCAATACTACATAAGTACTAGGAGCCTGTCGGAAACGTTGCATAAACGTATCAAGAACTTGGAGTGCGTGTTAGGGTCATACTGCAGTCTTCTACAACGTACTACGAACTTATCAAAGTCTTCGACAACGTAGTGTGAACTTACCACAGTCTTCGTTGAAACTTGGTATGGACGTAATGAAAACTTGATACACGTAGTACGAACGCAGTGGCAACATAATAAGAACGGCATATTTTTGACGACCTTCAACTCGACCAATCAGGACGCTCTTGCTGTAAAACATGTTGTACAATTCGGGCTCTATGTGGCCTAGCGTTGTCGTCCATGAACATTGGCCTGTCAGCCAACGCATGATTGTCGAAATGGGAGACTACGCGTGGAGCGAGCACATTGTCACAGTATTTTTGACCTGTCAGATTACCATCAAGAACGTACAAGTCCAACTTACAGTCAAAGGAAAAACAACCCCAGACAGTTACACCCCCACCCCCGAAAGCAGTTGTGCCCAAAATGTGGTTGTCCTGAAGTGAAGTGTTTCGTTTGCGCCAAACCCTTGCACGACCGTCGGTAGGGCGTAACAAAAAACGACTTTCATCAGACCAGTGAACCTGTCTCCATGTGCGAATAGTCCACCCCAAATGATCATGTGACCAGTCAAATCGAGCATGGCGATGACGTAATGTCAACTGTGAACGTTTTATGGGTCGTCGCGCTCGCATTCCCTGATGGTGGAGGCGTCTGATTACAGTGCGTGTGCTAATGTGGCCTCCAAACGCTAAATTACCACGAAGTGCACCAGCTGGACTGAACGGCCGTTGCCGCGCCCGTCTGGATATGAGCCGGTCCTTTCTCGGCGTCGTTTTGCGAGGTCTACCTGCACGTGGACGGTCAGTAACATTCCCCATTTGAAAACGCTGCATCAGTCGTACAATGATGGAATGGTTAACCCTGAAGTGGTCTGCCACCCTTCTATGGCTAAAACTACCGTTATGCATGCCAACAGCTTGCCACCTTTCTGGTATGGTTAATTTTCGCCGCACCATACCAAACCAATAGAAAATGAAACTTAAAACTCTACACGAAAAAAATCAGCTTTCGTTCGCAAACACAAATGTTGAAAAGTACACGTGGCACTTTACACACCCTGTCATATACACATAAATAAAAATCGATCAATAACCTGTTTCACAGATAAGTAAGTATGTGTGTACAGGTAACGAAAACAGCGAACCGATTTGAAATAAATTCATTATTAAATATATATTATTGAAACAAGTCAGGTGATGCTTAACTTTTGTCGGACTGTATATATACCATGGATCTTACGAATTAACTTATTTAAACCAACGAATCCGAAGGATGAGTTGGTTTAAATCAGTTCATGAGTAAGATCCATGGTATATATGGTTTGTAATAGAAATTACATGATTGACAAAAGGGTGTTCTCTTCGACGTCCGCTTTAACCATGGAATAACATGTATATCTTTATATTAAACCATGACTTGTAAAGTTCACTATTTTTAAGTTGATTACTGCATAAAAACATCAAGGGAAAAATGCGTAATTTATGTTACAAATAATACTTATATAATTCTTCAGTTAAACACCTCGACGGCCAATTATTAATTTTCATACATCCTCTAGTTTCAGTCTTGCTAAATCATATCTAGTCAATATTATTCACTAAGACATTTTACATATTAGATCTTCCCAAAATTTTTAAGGTGCCTGTTTATGCGATCGTTCAGGCTTAATATATCTGGATTACTGGATTAGTTGGTTTTATTTTTTGTACTCTCTGCGTTTCCTTGCAATAGAAAAACAAGATTTTAAAACCTATTGATACTGCTATTAATAGTTGGTTGATTGATCTACCATTCAAATAAAATATATAGGTTTATTAATGATATTACATCTCCAGTTTACCAGTTAGGAGATTGAAATTATTAATAGGATTGTTCCATGGTTTTGGGATTTTTCATACAAGATCTGGTTTAGGTGATTCATGTTCTTTGTTTACCAATTCCAGATTTATTGCATAATAACGACAATGCTGGTTTATTGTTGTTAAAGATATCATATGTGTCCATAACGAGAACAAGTGTACCTACACTGAATCAACAATGTATCGTGTAAATATAGAGGTAGCACAGGAAAATGAACATAAACTGGATGTGTTTGGACTATTTTGCAATGGAAAGGAACAGCCACGTCTACTAATAAATTGCTACAAGCAAGGAGCGTGGTATTCACTATACATGAACAACTCATTTTCGCCCTCAACGAACGTCCGTTTCGGAGGGGATACTCATACGGAGCAAAGAAATCAGGTCTTATTTCAATGGTTCAGGATATTACATGTATGACTTTACATCGCAGATGCACTTAAGAACCGCGACAAAACCTGGGTATAGATATACGATATAGTACCTCCATCGCCAGAACCCGCTCCCACGATAGGACTGTCAGGTACCAGAAAACATGTTGCTTCTGAAAATGCCACTGACCTACCTTATATCTGCATTGCCGTTGGAGATTCAAATATTAAGAGGAGAATTGGAATCTCATTAACCGGTTTAGCCCCGCCACATTGTTGTGCCTATCACTAGCCGGGGTATGGATTTCCAACGTCATATATCGTATTTTCTCCAATGACTTGATGTGAGAGATGGTTGCTTAGCATCATTGTTTAAACTTCTTTTCATAGAACGTCGAATGCAATAAACAGCCATTTTTAGATTCGTAAATATATTCGTTTACAATTCCGATACTTAAAATATAAATGTATAATGTGTTAACACAGTTACTTCATCTTGATTCTGTATCTGATCCCTTGTTTTCTAGTAAGACTTCTACTTTAATAGTCACTATATTGATACCAGTCATATTTAATGTCATTTTTAAGTCAAATGTTGCCTCTGGTTAGAGATACAGATAAACAACATTAACGTTTTCTAGACAAACACTTTTTTATAATGAGTTGTAGTGATCGTTAGTCAAGATTGTATTTTTCGGTGGCAATCAGGAATCATTACAATGGTGTTATTGAAAACAGGATTACTACCATTTAAGATGTAATTCTGTACTTCCGGTTTTTAACAATTAGATTAGTTTTCTGTGTAATGTTTTGTAGATCATTGTTTGTCCTTTTGGCCATTGTATTGTCTTTCCATTTTTAATTTACGGATTCAGATTATCCGTTTGGCCTCTTGCATCGCAAATTGTAACTAACGACTCTAACATTCAAATCATAGGGCTATGGTGTTTGATGCCCCTTTCAATAGTATTTCAACTATATCGTGGCGGTCAGTTTTATTGGGGTTTTCATGTTTAAATATAAAAACAAAACTTTGCGAAAGTTTATTATTAAAAGTGGACATATTTTTCGGTTCAAATTGATAGTGGCCAAGACTTATTTCAAAATAAAAAAAAATACATAGCAACAAAAAAAGCGCCAAAAACAAAACTTTCTGGTTCCAGTTTATATTATTCATTGTTCATAATAGTTCCCCATTTCTTATTGGCTCTCTGTATATAACAATGAAATAAGTAGATCATACTGTGAAGAACAGCATTTGTTTGTTCATCGATTGACTTTAATGCATTACTACACCGTCGGAACAGTTTCAAAATCACCCACAAGGACATTTTAGTCTTGTTTTTCTTGTGAAGGTTTGGCTCGTTAAATATGACGGTAAATTTTAAAACGCAACAAGGCAGGATTTGGATGCCAATAATATTCAAGTAAAATTGTTCTGAATACTTGTAAACAAGTTTGTTATTCAAGCAAAATGACAATAAAATTCCTAATATGACGTATTTGACTTGACAATGGTTTATATACACGTAATGCAATGCATAATATATTAGACAAATGCGCAGCATAACACTGCAGATCACAACACCTATGAATATTTCCGTTATTCGCTGTTGTGTTTATTTTGTTTTATGGTTATTATGTATATTGTTTACTGCATATTTATTTTGTTTTTAGCAATAACGCTATCACAAGCATTACATATATGAAATATGTTTTTGTCTAAGATTTATAATATTAAAGCACACCACGATTTAGCTGAAATATTGCTAATGTTGGCGTTAAACACCAATCAATCCAACTATGATTAAATCAGCTAAACACTCCATGCATTTCAATTATATAATCTAAACAACTGACCAGCATTATAAAGATGCCATTGCAAATAAAGTGAAAAACACAAAAAAAAATACCACACTATCGGAACGAATTCCAATATCAAATATCAAAATCGCAGAAAGGGGCAGGATCGACGCCCCTAACACAAATCTATGATCGACGCCCCTAACACAACATGATCGACACCCCTAACACAAATACATGATCGACCCCCCTAACATAAATATATGATCGACGCCCCTAACACAAATACATGATCGACACCCCTAACACAACATAATCGACACCCCTAACACAAATACATGATCGACACCCCTAACACAAATACATGATCGACGCCCCTAACACAACATGATCGACACCCCTAACACAAATACATGATCGACACCCCTAACACAAATACATGATCGACACCCTAACACAACATGATCGACACCCCTAACACAAATACATGATCGACACCCCTAAAACAAATACATGATCGACGCCCCTAACACAACATGATCGACACCCCTAACACAAATACATGATCGACACCCCTAACACAAATACATGATCGACACCCCTAACACAAATACATGATCGACACCCCTAACACAAATACATGATCGACACCCCTAACACAATATGATCGCTCACCTAATTAATATTATTCCTAGATGGCTAGGCTAAATAAACATGATATAATTGCAACGCGTCTAACTGAAAAGATATGTGCATTTATTCCGCAAAAAAATAAAATATTTTGTGCATCATAATTGCAATGAAGTTTCAAATTGCAAATGACGTCCGAATCTATCAATCTGTAATTTATGTATTTCCCAAAGACATGCGTTGATGCTAGTTTGTAATGAGGTTCGTGTTGTTCAATCTTGTGTAATGTTTTGTGGACTATTTGTCTTTTCGTCTTTTTTCTTTACTTTGGCCATTATAGCTTCTGTCCTTCCATTTACGATTTCTTATTACCATTTATGATATCTTCCATCTTATATTTTATCTAGGTCACTTGTACTCGTTACCGGAAACCGGAAATAAAATCAGTTTGTCGTCTAGAAGTATTACATGGTGGATGCGGTTTTATGTAGTAAATACTGAATAAATAAATGATTATCATTTGTGAAAGACAGCCGATCCTGTTAGAAGCTGTGTTAAAATATGTCGCGATCAATCTAACAGAACTGATGTTGATGACAGAGAAAGCAAACGAAAATATATTCTGTATACGGGTAATGGCCTCTAATTATAACGGAAAGACTTACAACAATTGCTTTGCATTTGGAGACATTTGAGGAAGCCTAGCACATTATACAACTACGGACGTTACACATGCCATGGCAACATTTGAGACCATACAAATGTTTCCCTGAAATGTCAAAATCCTTTTCCAAGCATATTTCCCATAAAACCTGAAGATTGTCAAACTTTGCCTTCTGGATGACGCCTACTTACGTGTACCAGAAAGACCTCTTTGTGTTGTAATGATTTCCTTTTTTATTGTTGTTTATAGCTACAACTTAAACAAATGTTTTACGTATATAGAACGTTGCTGATACATAGGAAACTACTGAACCAATTGTTCCTAGTGGTCAAGTTGAAGTCATTATGTCGAAAGTTTTACCGTCGTCATCATGACGTGGCTAACCTCTACGGAATATCTCTGTCACAGATGATGACTATATATTTTGGTTGTTCTTTGTTTTTCTTTCTTGACTTAACACCGTACTTGTAACCAGAGTAATGCAACGGATGTCACTAATGAAGTATTACATATATAAAATATGTTTTTGTTTAAGATTTATAATATTAAAGCACGCCACGATTTAGCTGAAATATTGCTAATGTTGGCGTTAAACACCAATCAATCCATAAATCCAACTATGATTAAATCAGCTAAACACACCATGCATTTCAATTGTATGATCAAATCAACTGACCAGCATTATAAAGATGCCATTGCAAATAAAAATGAAAAACACAAATATACCACATTATCGGAACTATTCCAATATCAAATATCAAAATCGTAGAAAGGTGCAGGATCGACGCCCCTAACACAAATCTATGATCGACGCCCCTAACACAACATGATCGACACCCCTAACACAAATACATGATCGGCATCCCTAACACAAATACATGATCGACGCCCCTAACACAAATTCATGATCGACACCCCTAACACAAATACATGATCGACACCCCTAACACAAATACATGATCGACAACACTAACACAAATACATGATCGACACCCCAAACACAACATGATCGACAACCCTAACACAAATACATAATCGACAACCCTAACACAAATACATGACCGACACCCCTAACACAAATACATGATCGACGCCCCTAACACAACATGATCGACAACACTAACACAAATACATGATCGACACCCCTAACAACATGATCGACACCCCTAACACAAATACATGATCGACACCCCTAACACAAATACATGATCGACACCCCTAACACAAATACATGATCGACGCCCCTAACACAACATGATCGACAACCCTAACACAAATACATGATCGACGCCCCAAACACAACATGATCGACACCCCTAACACAAATACATGATCGACACCCCTAACACAATATGATCGACACCCCTAACACAAATACATGATCGACACCCCTAACACAAATACATAATCGACGCCCCTAACACAACATGATCGACACCCTTAACACAAATACATGATCGACACCCCTAACACAAATACATGATCGACGCCCCTAACAACATGATCGACACCCCTAACACAAATACATGATCGACACCCCTAACACAAATAGTTTACATGATCGACACCCCTAACACAAATACATGATCGATACCCCTAACACAAATACATAATCGACGCCCCTAACACAACACGATCGACACCCCTAACACAAAGACATGATCGACACCCCTAACACAACACGATCGACGCCCCTAACACAAATACATGATCGACGCCCCTAACACAACATGATCGACACCCCTAGCACAAATACATGATCGACACCCCTAACACAAATAATTTACATGATCGACACCCCTAACACAAATACATGATCGACACCCCTAACACAAATACATGATCGATACCCCTAACACAAATACATAATCGACGCTCCTAACACAACACGATCGACACCCCTAACACAAATACATGATCGACACCCCTAACACAACATGATCGACACCCCTAACACAAATACATGATCGACACCCCTAACACAAATTCATGATCGACACCCCTAACACAATATGATCGCTCACCTATTTAATATTATTCTTAGATAGCTATGCTAAGTAAGCATGATATAATTACAACGCGTCTAACTGAAAAGATATGTGCATTTATTCTGCAAAAAAATAAAATATTTTGTGCATCATAATTGCAATGACGTTTCATGGGATGTACTCAAATTGCAAATGACGTCCGATTCTATCAATATGTAATTTATTTATTTCCCAAATACAACTGAATTAGGTAATTTGCTCACGAATTGTCTAATTTTAAACAGGGATAGTGTTAACGAAATATTGATTAATTGATGTGTTTCTTCGGTTTCCACTAGTGGTGATGAAACTCCTTTCACTTCCTGAGAACATGCGTTGGTGCTAGTTTGTAATGAGGTTCGTGTTGTTCAATCTTCTATAATGTTTTGTGGAATATTTGTCTTTTCTGTCCTTCCATTTACGATTTCTGATTACCATTAATGGTATCTTCCATCTTATCTTTTATATCTAGGTCACTTGAACTCGTTACCGGAAACCGGAAATAAAATCAGTTTGTCGTCTAGAGGTATTACATGGTGGCTGCTGTTTTATGTAGTAAATACGTAATAAATAAATGATTATCATTTGTGAAAGACAGCTGATTATGTTAGAAGCTGTGCTATAAGATGTCACGATCTAACTGAACTGATGTTGATGACAGAGAAAGAAGACGAACATATATTATGTATACGGGTAATGACCTCTAAATATCACGGAGAGACTTACAACAATTGCTTTGCATTTGGAGACATTTGAGGAAGCCTAGCACATTTTACCACTACGGAAATTGTACATGCCATAACAACATTTGAGACCATGCAAATATTTCGTTCGCTGAAATATCAAAATCCTTTTCCGAAACATATTTGCCATAAAAAAAAACTTAAGCTTTTCAAGTTCTGCCTTCTGGATGACGCTTACTGACATGTACAACATATGACCCCTTTTTGGTATAATGTGGGTTGTTTTTGTTTTTGATTTTTTTTTTTGCTTGCAACTGATATAATTTGAACAAAGGCTTTACATATACGATTGTTCCTATCTAGGAGGCAATCGAATCAAGCTCTTTTCCAGTAGTTAAGTCATCACTTAGAACATTTTACGTCATGATCTGGTTATCAGTTATGGAATATCTATGTCACAGATGACCACGGATATATTTCCGGCTGTCTTTCCTTCTTCTTTCTTTACTCACCACCAGATTTGTAATAAGCAGCGGGTGCCACAAGTGAAGTAGAAACTACTTACCCTTTAAGAGCACGTCAGTTTTCCTCGGTTCTTAGTGAGATTCGTGTTGCTCTATCTTTAGTTTTCTGTGTTTTGTGAATAATGCTTTGTCCTTTTGTTGTTATTGGATATTTTTTCTTCGTTGTATTGTCAGGCTTCTTCGCTTTACGGATTCTGATTACCCCTTTGTTATCTTCAATCTTTTACAACCTGGATTTTAGCGAGATTCGGATTTCTCAATTTATGGATTGTTCACCATGAAAAGAAAGTTGAAATAGTGATGATCAATAATTCCATCAATATTAGTCTATTTAACTTTTTTCCTTTGGTCATTGTTGTGCCCCTCCTTCTTCATTTGGTCGTTGTTGTGCCTCTCCCTCATTTGGTCATTGTTGTGCCTCTCCTTCTTCATTTGGTCGTTGTTGTGCCTCTCCTTCATTTGGTCATTGTTGTGCCTCTCCTTCTTCATTTGGTCATTGTTGTGCCTCTCCTTCATTTGGTCGTTGTTGTGCCTCTCCTTCTTCATTTGGTCATTGTTGTGCCTCTCCTTCATTTGGTCGTTGTTGTGCCTCTCCTTCATTTGGTCATTTCTGTGCCTCTCCTTCATTTGGTCATTGTTGTGCCTCTCCTTCTTCATTTGGTCATTGTTGTGCCTCTCCTTCATTTGGTCATTGTTGTGCCTCTCCTTCATTTGGTCATTGTTGTGCCTCTCCTTCTTCATTTGGTCGTTGTTGTGCCTCTCCTTCATTTGGTCATTGTTGTGCCTCTCCTTCATTTGGTCATTGTTGT